>CAEGAE010010244.1:0-249649 GCA_903067095.1 Girardinus metallicus
GTAACACCGGCGTCAGAGCCATAAGTGAACCTCCGAGCGCTTGAGGAGGAAGCGGAGCTAACGCCGGAGTAAGGCGTTAGAGCCGGCTCTAACGCCGGTTCTAGGGCCGCTTACTCCAGCTCTAACCCCGGAGTAAGTCCTAAGTGAACCTCCGAGCGCTTGAGGAGGGAGCGGGAGAGAACGGCTGGCCGAAATTAGCATTCATAAATCGGATTAGCTTTGAGCTAAACGCCGCTTGCACAGTGCAGCTCCAGTATCCAGCATGAAGCTGACGTCACTGTGGTATCAACGCATGCGCGATCTGAACTCCAAATGATGCCCCGCCTCTTCTGTGACGTCACTCTCACACGCAAACACTGAGTCCCTCTAACGCATTCAAAAGGTGAGTCTATATTTTATTAGTTTATATGTGCAATCTTAGTCTTTTATGTATGCGTGTGAGAAAAAAAATACTGTGTGACATTTTAATAGCATATATGTGCAATTTTAATATTTTGTGTGTGTGTGTGTGAGAGTTTTTAGTAGTGTGTGAGACAAAACAGTTTTTGTCCTAAATGGACAATTTAGGACAAAACCAGCAAAATGTTGGTTAATGTTTCATTCATTATGATGCAAAAGCAACTCTAAGCAGGCGGGTTTTTAATCTAGATTTTCAGCTGTTTTACAATTTTCTGGAAGTTTGTTCCAGATTTGTGGTGTGTAAAAGCTGAACGCTGCTTCTTCATGTTTGGTCATTGGTTAAGTCATATTTTAAGTCAAGTATGACTTAAAAGAAACTTGACTTCATTATTTAACTCCATGAAATTGGGCCTCTGTCTCTTTAAAAACTTCTACTTTTTCTGAAACTCCGCCTTCAGGAAGTCATCACAACATGGCTCCTTTATTAACCCTTTAATAACATTTCTACCAGCGTTAAAATGAGAAGTAGCTCCTATAATGAGCTCAGAAGATGTGTAGTTCCAACAGGTGTCTGCTAATTGCTGCTGGCTAGTCTGAAAGAGCTCAGTGGGGGTGGAGCTGCATCTCGAAGGCGGGGCTAGGTCCACACAGGTGTTTTGCACAACTGAATGGTTGCGATAGAGATTAAAGGATTTCTCAAACATGCATAAAAGAATCAAGGTAACACTTCAAGAATGTTTTTGATGAGAAGATAAAATTATAACATGATATAAATCTCAAAAATCTGATTGTACATAAAACTGCCCCTTTAACTATTTAAAGCAGTGCATATAAATCACAATGTCATCAACAAACTGCTTTAGCTGCATTTCTTACTCTCTTGCAGACAATCAGGCGCACGTTTGGTCCGGCCCGGTGTGTGAGCTGCACCAGAGCCATCAGGTCCTTGTAGTTCACAACTTGATCTGCAGAGTTGAACATTTGAGTTTATTTAATTTGAATAAACATGTTGATTGACCATCTTCAGATAAACCGAAGTAAAACTGGACGCTGACCTGTATGGAGGATCTGGTTGAGGAGGCAGCGGATCAGGGTGGGAGTGATGTGAAGCTCAGAGAATACGAGCGACAGCCCCGTGTAGCCGGCCTCCCTCAGGCGCAGCCGCTGCTTGTTCCTCTCATAAACCCGGTCGCAGCGCAGCATCCGCTCAAACAGCTGCGCAGACGACGCGACAAACTCACATCATCTCTTGAAAGTAGTTTCCTCCTTCCTGGGCGGAGTTTACTCACCTTGAAGACGAGCTCCCTCAGTCGGTCTGAGTGCTTGTTGTTGAGCAGAAGCGTGTAGCAGGAATCTGCTGCTGCGGGCTCAAAGAGGAGCAGGAAGAGCTGGTCTTTGGCCGGGCTGCTCTGCAGGAGGCTGAGCAGCATTTCCAGAAGGCCGCACAGCTGCAAACAACACAACCAAACTAGGAATGACCAAACCTGTCGCAATAAATCTATCAAAAAAGACCCAACTGGTGGTTTTTCTTGTTTTTTAACCTGTCTGAGCCTGATACTGAATACTGATTAATATTTTTTGTTTAAAGAGACGTTTTAATTCATTAAATTTATAGTTTTTGGTTGTTTTGGATGTTTCAAATTTCCAATTCTTGGGTTATTTATTCTTTAGAAAGTTATTTGGTCTTTGGGAGATTGAACTTGTGTTATTATTATTCCATTATATTACTTCAAAATGTTTTTTTTTATTGCAATAATTTATCATTGAGCAAATTTTGTAATTGTGACAAGAATGATTTCAGGGTTTCAGTTAAAGAGTTTTTTTAAATTCAATACCTAGCTTTATCAACTTATATTGCCTATTTCTATATTTCTCTGACATGTCACTAATCAGTTTTAGTTAACTTCAGTAGTAATATTCAATATGAACAAAAACACTAAAGCTGGGGTTTATTTTGTGATCATAATTACAGAAATAAATGTAGATTATTATGCATCTGTGTAATAATCTGTATCAGGGTAAAGTTGCTTAAAACAAAAGCTGAGAATTTAACCTTCGATGTAAGAAACTCTGCAGTTAAAGGCCTTAGAGATCTGAATAAATTCACCTGGTCTTCATCTCCAATGGCAGCAATGTATCCCAGAATGCTGTGCATCTCTTCCTGCGACATGCCCTTGCTGATGTAATACTTGACGAGGCCACAGAGAGACGCTCTGATGGTCCGAACGTCGTCGTCGCTCAGGTCGTTCTCCTTGTTGGCGTTCTTCCTGAAGCGCGGCACAGATGATAATCAGCTTTTCCAGACTGAAACAGAAACGTCTAAACTTCTGCAACGTACCCGTAATACAGCCGCATGGTGTCCAGCAGAAACTGGACTCCATATTTCTTCCTGAACTGCTTCCTGTCATCCTTGATGACAGTGGACATGTACTGGATGTGACCTTGGGGAAAACCGGGAAAAGTTAAATCGGGAACATGCCTCCCTCTTCCCGGAGCAGGTAAACCATCCAGGCCTCACCGATGCGCAGAGGGAAATCTCCTTTGTTCCAGATGTTGAAGTTGAACAGCAGATGTGAGTGGATCTGCTGCAGCAGACCCTGGTTCTTCTCATAGGTCACCTGCTCAATCAGCAGCTGCACAGCGACCAGCACGCTGACGTCCACATGACCCGCTGGAAGCTGCAACCAAACAGAACGGGATCCGGGCCATTAGCTTAAATATACACACTTCCTGATTGGCACAAAACGAGTCATTTAAGAAACAAAGAGGAGCCCATAAAACACAAGCCGAGGTACCAAACTAGAGCTTTATAAGGCAATGTGAAACCCAAGAAACAAGATAAAGAACAAGCAGGAGAAGGAAAACACATCAGTGTTTTATTTGGATCGTTACCAGTCACTAGGTGTGGCCAACTTTACCGAAAGCAACTTTCACCACATCTGAGACATTTTCATTTTTATCTGCGTCTCTGCGGAGGCTTTTATTTTCCTATAGCAACAATACTTACAGAGACATGTCTATGTCGCTGAACAAACAAACAGAGCGGCGATTATACCAGGCAAAGGATAGAAAAGGATCAGGCAGAAAAAAAAAAAGACGCAAGAACAAAAAGTGTGAATTCCTGTAAATTCAGGGCACAAAAAAGTACTTCATCACTTAATTCACAGTACTCAAACTTAAACTAACACATTCTGAAATGGAAGAAAAGCACAAAAAGTTTCTTTTTTGAATTAAGTTATGACTTTAATGGCTGTTACTTAAAAGCAGTTCAACTATATCGTTCCTTCACAGGAACAATCAGATAGTTCTTCTGTGTTTGGATGCATCTCAG
Source organism: Girardinus metallicus (assembly GCA_903067095.1). Lineage (NCBI taxonomy): Eukaryota > Metazoa > Chordata > Actinopteri > Cyprinodontiformes > Poeciliidae > Girardinus > Girardinus metallicus. The sequence goes on from CAEGAE010010244.1 coordinate 3,731, forward strand.
TCCAAAATGTAGCCATTAACTTCATTTACTGTTTCCCCTCATAGAAAGTACACCCGACCCAGTTCTTCTGGATCAGTACTAATGTTTCCTTCTAAGCTGGTACCACTAATATTTTAGACATCGACTCTGTGTAATCTGCTTTTCTAACTCAGACAGTGGCTCTTATTTACATGAATAACTACTAAATTTTAATCAGATGTAAAATACGTGGATTGAACTTCACTGTATGTAACAGAATCTGACAGAAGGGATTGTAATGGTAATTTGAACTGAATTAAATTCTGTATTTGCTGCAAATTGGTGCTAAATAAACTGAAATTACATCAAACTGTAAAGAAAGAGCATATTTTTGTGAATCAGTTCTTATGCAGGGACCTTTTGCAGCAGGACTCCCAGCGTTCCCACGCCGTGCGAGTGAAGCAGGTTCTCCTGATTGATCGGGTGTCTCTGCAGGAAGTGCTTCAGCACCAAAAGGAAAGTGGCCACCAGGTTCTTCTCCAGACGCGCCTCTGTGATGGAGAAGAAATTAGGTTTCTGTCAACATGTCGCAACACGCCGCCTTCACTGCACAGACTGTCAGAACAGACCTGAGGCTCTGTTGGACGGAAGAATGACCCAGTCTCCGTCAGCTGGGGTGCTCACATCTGGCGTGATGAAATCTGATCCAGCTGCAGGGTCGGCGCTCTGCTGGTCAGGGGTCACGGAGGTCAGCTGCTCCAGCACTGGGAAAAGCACCGGCAGCCCACCGACACAGTTGATCATATCCTGCCCCACACACACAAAAAAAATAAGCAGAAACTTTAGTAAACCTTTTAAAAATGAACTCTGTTAGGATTAAAATGCGTCCCTCTGACCTTTATGTCCCAGTTGACCACTTTGTTCCCAGTCAGACGTCCGTGCAGCGCGTTGGGAGAAAGGTCGAGACAGATGGGATTTCTACAGGCCTGTCGACAGGAAAGGGAACGTCTAGTTCATATGTGGCACTTTGTTTAATCCGCATTATCATTTTGATGAACTCATGTAATCCCAGGATTTAAAGATATGAGGGGAAAAGAGGTCCGATCACCTTGGGTGAATAATGCAGCAGCAGTTTGGCTGAAATATCACCGAGTTCTGATTCCTGGGCTTTAAATGGAGAGACGCAGTTAGGACCTGGAAGCATCAAAGAAAAAAAAACAAAAATCCTCTTTTATCTTTGTTTGCAGTTGTTGTCATCACAGATTTATTTTAAATTTTGTAATCCGTACCGACTGTCCAGATTGAGCTTTCTAGAGTTCTCAGTTCTTTATTTTATCACTTAAATACAAAAATTCACCATCAATTTATCGGAAATATTCCTGCAGTGAGCTTTACATAGGAAGGAAGGAAAGAAAGGGAAGAAGGGAAGGAAAGAAGGAAGGAATCAATGGAAGAATGAACAAGAAAAACGAAAAAAACAAGAAACTGAGGAAAGAAGAGGAGGAAGGAAAGATGGAAAGGAGGGAAGGGAAGGAAGGAATCAATGAACAAAAGATGAAGACAGAAGGAAAAAGGGAACACAAGAAACTAAGAAAGGAAGAAAAGGAGGAAGGAAGGATGGAAAGGAGGGAAAAAGGAAAGAAGGAAGAGGTATGTGCATAAGGAAGGAATGTAGATATCAATAAAGGAAGAGAAGAAGGGAAGGAAGGAAAAGGGAAGAAAGAAAGGAAGGACAAATATTAGAAAGGAAAGTAGGACGATAACGAAAGGGAGGAAAAAGGCAAAGAGAGAAGAACGGCTGATAAAAAAGAGAAAATACAAGGAAGGATAGAAAAAAAGAAAGGAAGGAAGGACACAAGGAAGAAAGGAGAGGTAGGAAATGAACAGTAGTGTACAAGAAAAGAAAGGAAGACCCAACACAAGGAGGAAGTAAGCAGTTAATATTTTGGCAATGTGAGAGAGAATAAAGGCTGAAACTAAACGCATCACTTCCTGCCTACCGGCGCCGCAGATGGCCTTGATGTGTGCGGGCTGCAGCGGCTCATGAAACACCATGACGCTCCCCAGTTGGCCCTGCAGCGACGTGGGGCTGCCCCACTCACTGTCCTGCGTCCCGGCTGAGATCAGCTTGGTGACCGACTCGGGCTTCCCGCCCAGCAGCCCGCCCCACGCCTGCGGCGACAGGATGCCGCTCAACGAGGAGCGAGCGGTGGGCGTGGCGGCGGAGGAGAAGGGAGGGTCGGGGATCTGCGAGGGAGGGGGGGTGGTGGTGCGTTGGCCGGCGGAGCCGATGCAGCAGGAGATGAACGGCTGCAAAAAAACACAACATTTAGAACAGAATCAAATTCTCAACCTTTAAAATGTGCAATTTTAGTTTAGTTTGCACATTAAAATACAGATTAGGGAGAAAAAAAAATTAAAATCAAATGGGCTTATACAAAGAGAGCAAAAAAACATAATACAGTCCTTCATAAGTTGATTATAGATTTATAAAATACAATCAATTATTATTTATTCATTTATTTCAAACAGAACAAAGTAAAAGCAAGAAAGAAAAAGAAATAAAGTAAGAATTAAATGATCAAGCCCAAATAATATGCAATTTTACAATATCTGTTTGAAAAGGAGCAGGTAGAAAATATGAGATGTTATGATTTCCTGCCCCTCTCACGCTCATCAACTTACAAATATTTAAATCTCCAAACACCAGATAAACTTAAATTATTTCCACCTTACATGATACTTAAATCATGTAAGAATATGTAACAATTCATATCTAATCTAACTTAGCAAGGACGCACCAATCCACTTTTTTCGTTTCCAATACAGATATTTGAAGTTTAGTATCGGAAAAGTACAATACAGAAAAACATCTGAACTGACTTAAAATGTTTCACAGACGTAAAGGTACTGAATTACAAATTTTCTTAATAATTCACTACACTTAAATGCACCAATAGCTTCGTCCAACATAATGCAGAAAAACCTTAAAACTTTCAGAAAGTGCAATCGGGAATACTAAATATAATGTAAAATAAATACTAAAGCACCAAGCATAGAATTAGACTGAATAGATCTGCCCTTAATGGTCGGGAATTGTTTTCAATATCGTTACTGATGTAGATATCAGCAACAGATCGGTGCATCTCTACTAATTAGCTATGTAAAAGTCTCCAAGGTGATTTAGTGTTTGGTGTGACGTAGTTTAGATCTCACCTCTGTCATGATGGGGTACTTGAGGGGGGCGGACAGTTTCTGCTGCCCGTCTACGTAAATGTAGACGAGGCTCTGTCCAAACGGTCTCTTCCCGGGTACGTGCACCACTCCGATGCTGTGCTGCAAAACACAAATCCCAGCACCTTTAACTCCATGGCACACTGCTGCTCTGCTGTTAGAACGTTAAATTAAAGGCTAATTTTCGGCCGCCGTACCCAGAGCGAGTCGCAGAAACAGTAATCCGGCAGCATCACTGTGACGTACTCCTTCTTTGTGCACACAGCCGCCACCAGAACCCCCGCTGAGCTGATGAACGCCTCAAAGCCCGTTCCTCCAGGGGTAAAAAAGCTGGGAAAAAAATTAGCAATACCATGAAAATAGCAAAATTGGGCAATAGCAGGTCTGAAATATAGAGATTTATTTTACAGGATCCATTTAAAATAGTGAGAAAACAAAAAACAAACCAACAAAGTAAAAGAAACAGAAAGTTGTGGAGAAACAACAATCAAGTAATAATAATAATAAGAGGCAGGAAAATGTAGACCACAAACATAACACATAAATAAAGTCAGGATCACATAAAATCTATGACACAGATGTTGTTTTCCATTGAAATGTGTTCAATGAGTAAATTTTTCAAATGTGTCAGACTGATGGCGTTCCTTATTTTCCGATTCATAAATTCAAGTTCAAAACTACTTTATAAAGCCCAGAGGGAAATTAAATGCTATCACTCATTAATACAGATTCTTCAAAGAGTTATTGAAGACGGTGGCGGCTGTTGGCAGGAAAAGTTGTCATAAATGTTTTCCTGACCTGTAGAGCTGCTTCCGTTTGTCTTTGCTGAGCGGACCCAGTTGGTCCTGGTCCAGAGACAACCAGGCGTGGAAGCTGAAGGCAGACCCGGGCCAGCGCTGCACCGTGGGAACAACAATCCCCGCCATGCTGGGGGACAGGTCGAAGTACTGCATGGCATTCTCCAGTCCCTGCTTGCGGACCATGGTGAGCAGCGCCCTCAGGGCTGGGCCGACGTACGGATGAGCTTGGCTGGTCTCTGCGGTTCTGAGGAGGCGGATGAGTCCCAGCAGCTCCCTGCCGCTCAGAGACTGGGAGCCCAGTGAGCCCAGCAAGCCGAACAGGCTTTCTGCGCAGGCTCTGTGCAGACGCCCGTGGTGCTCCAGAGCGGCCAGGGCTCTCACCACCATGGCGGCGTTGACGCAAGTGGCGCGCGTCTGGCGGTTGAGGCAGCAGAGGCGGCGCAGCCAGTCGGCCGTGAAGAGCTGCAGTTCGGGCGAGTCCAGCTCCGGGAGCCACTGGACCAGCAGCAGCAGCGGCTCCACGTTGCTGATCCCCAGGAGCCCCACTGAGGTGTGCTCCCCCTCCACCGACTGGACGGCGAGCAAAGACAAAGAGAGTTCAGAGGAGAAACGAGGTCCAGTCAAAGTAAATACACAAACTCACCATGTTCATCAGCTCCTTGAGGAGGAGTCGAGACGGCTGGCCGAGCGAGATCAGAACTTCGTACAGGTGATTGTAGCCGATCCTTTCCTTGAAAACCTCCTGGAGACGCAACAGAGCAACCACTGATGAGTCAACCCAATAACAAGGTCCGATTTGTAAACAATGTCTCATTGCAGCACCCTTCATGTTTATTGGCACCCCAGGTTAATGGTAGGTTCACTACTGGATTACATTCAAAGTCTAAGTGGAGCTGAGGGCCATTGCGGCGCGATACGAACCGTTTGGAGCGTTTGATGCGTCCAAACGGACTTTAAATGTAAACCAGACGCGTCTGACGCTCACAACACGTTTGGTGTAAACGCACCATCACTGTGACTAAGACTGCCTTTGTTGAAAATATCCAGTATCAGCTAAAATAATGCCATCACACTCGCTCCATTCAATATGTTAAGATTAGCATTTATAACAAAATTTGCTAAAATGCTAATGTTAGCATGAGAGCTACAGCTAGCATAGCAATGTTTTGTTCTCCTGGGCTCCAAATAAAAGTATATTAGCGTGTTAGAATGACCTCATTACCTTGGCAGCATTGATGCAAGAAGTGAGGGTTTGTTGGTTGTCCTATTAACAATCCCAAAAATAAAAGTATCCTTAGAAGCTAAACATAAACACTCAAGTACTTTGACTATAAACCCAAACCTTAATTTTAGTACTTGAGTCAAAGTACACTCAAGTACTTTGACTATAAACCCAAACCTTAATTTTAGTACATTTGTGCAGTGGGGAAATGGATTGTTTTTAATGAGCACTAAGTGCTCTGAACACATTTATTGCTGCCCAATTTAGATAATCTCTGTGGTTTTCTACATGATTTAGCCCTTTGGTCTGAGATGGCCGTTACAGAAGGTTGATTTTATGTCTGCTAAACCAGTTCCGTCGTGATTTAGCCATGTGTTTTAGATCATTATCCTCTTGAAAGAGCCAACTACCAGTTAGCTGGCAGAGCCCACCAGAAGTCTATTTACTTTTATTTAATTTCTGTGTCGGGATTTCAAAGCGTTGCACTCTAACAAGTTCCCAGAGGATTTGGAAGAGAAATAATCCCACAACATAACAGATCCTCCGCCGTATCCATGTTCTAACTCTGGATTGAGCATATAAACCCTCAATCTAATGTTTAGGGGTGGAGCATTTGCACTATTTAAAAACTAAGGTAGAAACTTTCAATGCTGTCTCACGAAAACATTTTTAAAAACAAAATAACCTCTTTTCTCCCCGTTTTAAACTGTTTAAATGACAAGAAAAAAGTAAATAAAAAATAAACATTCTAATCCTATTAAATTATGATATTTAAAAGCAGTAAGAGCAATCATCAGTCTTCCTTTAAGTCTGAAGGTTAAATGCTTAAAAGTATCCATATACAATGTGGTATGTCTTATTCAAATATTGGAAATTGCTAATAAAAAACCTAAATATATTGGAATTATTGTGGAAAAATAAACAGTTCCCCGCAAAAGTTTTGTGAACCAAAAAATTTTGTGAAATCAAAAAAATTGATTTAGTGAATCAATTTTTAAAACGTATTCATCATTTTTGTAAATCAGTAACACATGATCACTTAAGGAGACCAATAAACCTTTGTGTAAATGGCATGTTCTCTTGTCTTTATGCTTTTGAAGAGTGGCTAAAACAATATTTTAGCCACTCATCTTTCTACCCCAAAGAAACAGGAAGTAATTCATTAGCAATTAAAAGTTCCTAGACACTTTATCAACTTAAAACATAAAACTGCAATATTTCCAGTGATACTTATTTGAGTGGTTAAGAGATTTTTAAATGTACTGAGTGTAATTCTGGCTGCATCTTGCTGTAGGGTGGCGATAAACATGGAGAACACCGTAAATCCTCAAAGTGAGACAAACCTTAGCAGCTGGGGATTTATGCATAACCGTCGTCAGGGCTTTGATAGTGGCTACCGCTAACGAGTCAAGGCGTCCCTGAATCACCTGAAAACAAGCAAACATTTCAGTCACTCACTCCAACTTCTTCCCATGAAAAGAGAAACTAGTGATGTCATTTCTTTTATTACAAACAGATGTTATGAATGAGCAAGCATGCAGAGAATTAAAACAATCCACTGACATAAAATAGATATGAGGGGATGCCTTTGCGTTTGATTCAGCCGATGTGAGAGGAGTGAGTAAAATCATCAATAAATGGATTTTAACCGCATCCGTAGCTGCAGTAGGAGCTGGCATCAAAAGCCCTACTGCAGAAAAATGATGTCTTTCTGCTCCAGGCGAAAAAAAAAAAAAAAGAATAGAGGTGTGACTGGAGCAGGAAGCAAAGAAAGTGGAAGTACCTCCCCGACAGCATGAACACACTCAGCATGCAGCCCACAGAACCAAGCAGGACGCAAACACACCCCTCATCCAGCTCGTGTTTATCAAACAGAGAAAGAGTTGGACCAGCTGGACGGGGAGTCGTCATCAAACCACTGGATTTTGCACACAAGCCCATTGTGAACTCCAGGTGAAACCAAGACAACGTGAAAGGGAGGAGGGGGAACAAACTGAAAAATGGTCATGAAGAAGGCAAACAAGTCACTCCACAGCAAGAAACCACAACTGCAGCATCGCTGCTCAGAGCTAAACGTCTGGCTCTCTTCTCACAACAACAACTTTTAAACCTGACACTGGATCCAGCAAACACCTGATGTTTTACACCTGGCGAGTCGCATCAGAGTACGTCTCTCACACATTTAGATAAACTGAGTCTTACTAAGTAGCTTTGATTTAGTTTATTCTTGAAATAAGTCGAAACAAACTTACAAGTAACTTTTCAGTAACTATTGATGAAAAAGTCGCTATTCTTCTGGTAAATTATTTCACTTAGCATAATTGCCAGTGAGGCTAATGATGACACTGTCAACAGCCAATAAATTGTCTGGTGTTTCTCAACTGTTTTAGGGTCATTTTGATGAGCTGAATCCAAAAATGATATTGGTTTTGCTCAATCAGGTCAACTTTCTGAACTATGGATGCAACATGAGCATCAAAATGCAGGACTTGTCCTGAGAATCTGGCATCAATGAGTGACGAGCACAGGGAGAGATAATAAGACGTAATGTTCAATTTACAGAAATCCAATTTTGTAACATTTAATTAATACATGTTTTTCCTCCTAAAACCTTTTTTGGATGACAAATATTAATTGAAATGAACTGATAATGTCATAAACATTTAATCAGTTCAGTCAGAAGATCAAATAAGAATAAAAACCTGACCTAACTGAGAAAAACGGATGTCCTTTGTTGGATTCAGCAGTGCAAAATAGTCCTAATACATAAACAACTTCAAAAAATATTTTTTGTAACCCAGTGTAACAAGAAAAAATCATTAATAAAATATGGGGAAAAAAAAATATTTGGACCTTAACTAATGTTCTAATAGGCTGAAGATGTGCAGATATTTCAATTTGGCCAAAATATGATTTAATTATGCTGTGAGGCTTAAGTTATAACTACTAGGTTTTTGTCAATTCTTAGGACTTACTGACTTAAAACAAACTCTTATATCTTACTATAAAGTTAGTTGTAAGTTAGTTTTGTCCTATTTCAAGTGTACTAGAAACTAGACAAAAATACTTGGTAAGATTTCGTTTTTGCGAAATTTAAAACTTAAATTACGCAGCAAATTAAAAACTGTGAAAATAATCAAAGGAAGACCTGTTTTCTCTCTTAGAAATCTTCATTTTATCCCTTAGAAAATGAAACAAGGACAAAAGGATGCTAAGATGCTAACAACATGGAGAGAGTCATCCTGTGAAGCACGGCAGCTGGACGGTCTTGCTGTGGAGTGGCATGGTGTGATTTGGCAGGAGCAGATGAGGATGAGGGCAGGGGGACTTTTCTCGGCGGTACCTGAGTGTCCCTCTCTCCTGTCTGTAACCTGTTGTTGGTTATATCTTTCTGGTCCTTGTCTGCCGCCGTGCACCTAGCGTTAACCAGCTGACACACAACAGGCAACATGTCAACTCAGTGTGAGGGAAGAGGAGGCAAAGAGAAGGAGGAGACGATGAGAGGGGGAGGTTTAGAGGATGGAAAGGAGGAAAAAGTGAGAGGTTAAAAGCGGTGAACTTCCGCAGGGTGTCGGTGATCCAGCCTTGTTGTGAGGAAATAAACATGCATGGTGTTGCAAAATGCTCCCGCTAACGCTGAGCCTTTAACAAGAGCGAGGTCAGACTCGGAAAGAGATTTTCAATTCAAAAGATCTAACAGTCACAGTCAGAAATAGAAAAAAGAAAGCTGGAAGTACATTCTAAACATTTTGTCATTAAAACCTGGGCTTCAAAATTAAATCTCCAGTTTTTTCATTTCAGATCTGATTTTAATCTATTTTTCATTTCTATTTTTCATTAATTATGAGATTACTGTCATAACTTTAGCTGGAAAAGTTGCAATTTTGCCATAAAAAAAAAATGTTTTAAAGAGAAAATTTAAAGGTATCAGGATCTGACGTAACCAGCTCAGTTTGTGTCGTTCATTCTTCAAAATAAAGTCCTGTACTGATAATTTAATGTTGATGTGTTAGAAGATTAACTATTTCTATTCAGCGTTATTTGTAAAACTTATACCAAATGCTCAACATTCCTCATTTTAATTTTCAGCTATTTTTTGTGTTGGGAGTCATAAAAACTTTACTTTCCTGATTTTATAATTTGATTCTTTTAATGAAAACTAAAATCTTAGCCTGAGCCTAATATACTGAAGCAGAGTTGACCTGAATTCAGTGTCCAGATGAATAGAAGCTATGAAACACTCTTGTCAAACAAGATGGCGATAGACGTCACTCTGAACCAAAAGTGAAACAAAACTTCTATCAATCAATAAAATCGATTTATCGCCCAGCCCTATTACAACCGAAGACTTGGATTTAAATCTGTGGTTGTAGTGAGAAAATTTGATTTCATGAACCACTTTAATATAACAATGTTGATGTTTTGCGACACAGTAAATGTGAATTCTGGTTATTTTTGGCCGCTCTGAGCTGCGTCTCCAGGCCTTACCTTGCTGTTCTGCAGCAGGCGTATCAGATGCTCAAAGCAGTTGCTGTTTAGGAAGATGGCTTGTAGAACCGGCCTGTCTGAACACAGGAACATGTCCCTGATCGTGTCTGGAGAAAAAAACTGTAGGAATCAACACACAGAAGAAATTATTACTGTTTATGTTTGGGTAAAGAAACTACCTAGCATGTGAACTTGCAGCGCCACAAATCGAATCTCCCAATGTCGGCCGAGTGTGGGAACCCGACCCTTGGCCGGCTGCTGCTGTTGCTTAGCAGCGACCACAGCAGCTGGGTCCGAGTTGAGCAGCTTGAAGTAGTTTTCCAAGACGGAGGCGATCTCCACCTGCCGCTGGTCGGAGCTGGAGGCCAGCAGGCACTGCACCACTTCCCTGAGGCACCCCAACGTCAGCAGGGCCATGCGGCTGACGTCCTCACTGTCCCAGTCCTCGGCCTCCTCCGATGAGCAGCTCCCCGTGTAGCTGTCGGCCAGAACCCGCATCAGCACCTCCATGGTGGCTGGAGAGATGGCGAGCAGAGCGTTCCTCTGCGGGGGGAGAAACGAGACCAGATGCTCTGGGACTTTACCCCATTTTCACAACGACAAACTTCAATTAATTTATGCCACATAAAAAGCACAAAGAGTGACTGTGAAGTTGGAGGAAAATTAATTTATATCTTGTTCTTAAGAAAATATAATAGCAAACATTTATATTCAATCCCCTTTGAATATAAATACAAAGCATATAGTGATAAGGACGATGGTTTGAGTGAAGTTGCCCCTCCCACCATCTTCAAATTAAATAAAACTGAACAACTGTGCTACGTTTGTGCAGCAAAACATTTTGTTTGTGCCATTATAATTTGGTAATTGACTCCAAATATGCTTGATTTTGTAAAAGTGGACTGGCAGGTTGACCTTTGATAACCTCTGGAAACATTTACTAATGTCTTTAAAATGACAGCAGCACAAACGATTGACACTAATTTCGTTTAATTTGAAGAAGGTGGAGCAAGAACGGTGTTTAGAAGATTTATCCGGTTTGCTCTCAGTTGTGCTTTGAACAGAGCGCAGCAGTTATAGAGGATTATGTTTACAGCCTGTCAGCTTTGTGACCTCTGACCCCAGCCTCACCTGATCCCCTGCCACTATGGCTCCAAACAGGTGCAGCAGGCAGCATTTCAGGCTCTCCTTCAGATGCTCGCTCTCCTGGAAGCACTCTAAACCAAAAAAAAAAAAAAAAAACATAAATCAACATATTTAATCTCTAAACTCGAACCAAGCAAACTGTTGAGGTTCCTGTCATTTTCTCCAAACAAAAACAATCAAGCATGATGGAATCTATTACCCAGATATCATCCAGAATGAACAAACACACTGCAGCCGTGCCGTTAACTTTAGGATCTGGTCATCTATTAACCCATCTGTCAACATATCCGGCTGAGGAATGAAATCTGACATTGTGGCCCCACGATGTCTACTTCCTTTAACTTCAACTAGTTACGCAGCAGAAGTCAACAAACAGCATAAAACAGAGACGACAGGCTAATTGGTCGGGCCCCAAGCGTTATCTTTTCTGCAAAACCACAGCAGCCGCGCATACGACCCGGTACAGAAGAGCCTCTTTGTTCAACATGGCCGCCACAACTTACTATCTGCTCATCTCATCCCTGGCAAACAGACCAGAGGCACAGAGCAGATTCAACAGGAAAAGCAGAGGAGGCGAAACAGAAGAAGGAAGCTTATGTTCTGCAATTTTTACAACTTCCTCATCCGCACCTGTCGAGTCATATGAGAGAGGATGATAAGGTAATTTTCACCCATCAACTGTGAGATTATAACCACCGTCGGCTTGGTCACCAGATTACGTCACGGTTTGTTGGAGATACTTACGGTAAAAGAAGGGAATGAATTCAACGGTGAGCGGAGCTGCCTTGTACTTCTGCCTTCCCCTCTCGACGGCGCCCAGCTGCTCCCTGCAGAGACAGAGGAGGAGAAATCTAAGAAATGTTTCATCACACGCATTTATTTGACCAATAACCAACTTAATCATATGTTGAATTTATAAGCTTGTCCTGTACAAATAAATCCTGGAATGACCACATTATAAACCAGGACATAAAGACAAATGATGGTTTTGTTTTTTTTTTTTTTCATGTTGATATAAAATGCTGAGATCACATTAATCTTTCTACATGGAAAAAATATTTACCTGCTAACATATTTCATCAGAATACTTCAGAGTAAATATGTAATAAATAATATAATTATAACTTAATTACTTCTGTATAGAAGTGCTTTAATTCACGTTCTTCACTATAAACGTTATGTTTTATAGGCATTCAAAGACTGATTCGCTTTCGTTCATTATCCTGCTTAATAGTTAAGAGTGAATGAGATTTTGTTTTCTGTTAAAGAGGAAAATTCCTGGTCCCATCATCAACTGGAAATGAACCACAAATCAGACTGTAGATTATTTACTGTCAGCAGTGGTTTTCATCTTGTAACTGGAATCAAGAAAAAAATCCAGCTCAGGTTTAACTTGGATATCAAACCCAGAATTTATAAAATACACTCTAGATTATGTAAAAAAAAACTGAAAACAGCCTGTAGAATTAGCTTATTATTAACCAGCACTAGTGAAAAAATACTATTTTAGTGGCTACCTGCTTGTCCGATGTCTCCAGTTGCGGTACGGGTCGTAGAGGCTCTCGCAGAACGCCAGCGAATGGCGGACAAAGTCCTCCGCCTGACTGTGGTCCATCATCTCCTTCTCCTTGGTCCGACTCTTTAGCTGTAAACCAACAAACAGAAAACCCGTCACACCTGCCACCACGTGTCCCGCTATCACTACTCCTATGAGAGAGCGACTGGAGTCAAACCTGCTGAATATACAGTGTTGTCATGGTGATGATGTGATTGATGTAAGAGCAAGTGCCGATCTCCTCGACATTGGACAAGTTCCTTTGAGAAACAACCATAAAGGATCAGACAGTGTGTTGATTTGTAGGAAGGATAATCTGGATTATTTAATCCTTATCCGACCTGCAGATGATGATGAGGAACTTCAGCAGCAGCAGCGCCAGGTTCTGCTGCTCGGGCTCAAGGCCGTCTGATGCTTTCTGGACGCACTGCAGCAGCTGGTGGCGCAAAACCTGCAGGATGTTGTCTGGTAGCAGCGTCAACACAGGTGGAACCTCGTCTGGCCTGGAAACACAGTGACGAAGACAGCAGCCATCTTTAATGGACGTGTAGAGTGACTACAATGTCTCGCACTCCTCAGCTAAACGCTTTTCATCTGACACTCATGTGATTGAGCACAGACAGCCAAGAAATCAGACAATTCCTGCAGCAAAATGCAACTGCTCTGCTCCAAATCACGTGTCATTGCTGCGCTACGTTTGGTTTGAAATTGTGTGTCCGCGGTTTACCGGCGCTTACCTCGAAGGGGGCTTTTCGAAGTCTACGTCGAGGCATTGCTCGTACGAGCTGATGAAAATCTCCAGCCATATCTTGAAGTAGTCTGGATCTCTCTGGAAAAATCCGGACGAGAAAGACGGAGAACAAGGGAAGGACAAAAGGGAAAAGAGAAGAGGATAAAACTGTTAGTAATGTGTTAAAAACTAAACTTTCACATTCATTAGGTAAAGATGTGAGAAATGTCTTAAAGTAAAATCAGTCGAGTTGAGCTAAAAAATAAATCTAAAGAAAATCCCCAGTGCCTGACTTTTCAATAGAGAAAAAAAACATGAAAACGTGCAATTAAGTAAGACAGATGTGGTTGTAAAGATTGGAAAATGATCACAAAAAAAATATCATCACGTAGATGATGCCATCTACATGACAGTCAATTGTTCGGCAGGCATGGTAGGATGATGTCCTCTCTGTCCTACCATCACAAATGTAGAATTGATTAGTTCTGCTGAAATTTTAACCAGAATTGAAAACAATATGATAAAGAAAGCGCTTCAGACCAGTGGATTTCCTAGACGGCTTACGATAAGACATCCAAAATTTCAAGAAAACGCTTAACTCAGTCCAGGAAAGAAAGAAGAAAGAGGGAGAAGAATATTGTTGTTCTTCTCACACATTTTAAGTCCAACACTTTAGGGTAACCCAAACACCCAAAGTCTTCAGACTCTACATTGAAGAAAAAGGAAACGGCAGCTACACTCATTGGTTCATCTTCATCTTAAAGAACAAGAAGCATGAAAGCAATTAAAGGAACACCAAAAAGAGGAAGTGGCCTCAGGTGTCATCTTTCTAACACCTACACTGCAGCCGTGACTCGTCTCCTCAGGCCGTTTCACAACCATTCACACCTTGAGGCATGTGACCAAAACAACCCGCATGTTGGCAAGTTAGGAAGCATTTCATAAGTAGCAACGACTCAAACAATGGACAGGATGGAGGGTTGGGCGAGTGACTCATGACTGCTGGTGTGATTCTTCTCACTACCATCTACAAGCCCAACACTCCCAACACGTGTTGAGAACTCTCTCTCTGAGTGAGAGCGATGGTTGGAATTCCCTCAAGAACTGTTCAACAGGCGGTTGAACTTTGCTCCCCGAGGCCACCATTAAAACCCGTGAGACAAGAAACTGTTACCATAAAAACAGAAGGCTGTAGCTGCTAGACGAAGGGAAAAGGAATGTCTAAGGAGAGTTAGGATAGAGGAAAACTGGCCTGGCTGCATTCTGAGGCCAGGTTTCCAGAAACTAGGATAGCAACATTGGCTAAATTCCTTGAACAACTACAAGGGGAAGGATGAGGCATCCAAAGGAAGGCAGAGGAATAGATTTAGCTCCATAGAAACATTATGAAAAATATTAAAATTTTAGTGTCCATGCATCAAAACCTCCATGAAAGCTACAATCAGGTGTGTGTCAAGCAGCAACACACACCTTCACATTGTTCAGTCAGAACACTCTAGGAATGAATGGATCCCAATGTAGATCCTTATGGGTGGCCAGTATTTCCTAATTTTACATTTTCCAAACCAGAAAGAAAGTTAAAGGAACAAATCACAGAAACTTTGGTGATACCATAGGCCTTCCTGTTATCTGCTCAGTCTTGCTCTTTCTCCTGAACGAATCAGATTTATATGCCAACATGCTTTAGATAGAAAACATATATTCGTATAAAATAGCTTCCTTTAATTGGAGTCTTACAGTGAAGAACGCTCTTATCAGTGTGACCTTGTAGTTAATATATTTTGTGTTCATTGCTGGGAACAAAATAATATTTTCTTAGTTAGAAAATTTCTGGTTTGTACAAATAAAGAAATAAAAAAATAAAATATAGCTGATTTCTCTGCAGATATAAGTTTTTACTTGAAAAATATCACTAAACTTACAGTTTTCATGATTCTCTCTCTCTATTTTTTTTTATTAAAGCAACTACATTTGTTATTCATTTCTATCTCACACTTTTCTGTGGTATCCAAAATTACAACCATAATTTTTGGGGGGTGTGGGAGGAACTTTAAAATAAAAGTATATTTAAACTATCAAATAAAAAGGTTATTTAATAGAAAAGTATTCCAATCTCCTATATCAAATGCTAAGTATAAAAACTATGTCTGGAACTAATATGGTCTTGATATTGTGATGGCAGCCCAGTTCTCCACCATTCTTCAATTAAAGTCCACAGAAACGCTTCTGAGGGCTGAAAATGGCCCTGCAGGTCATCACACTGTGGGAATCTAAGAATAACAAGAGACACGACTGTAGACGTTTCTTTTTTCTTCACTGCTGTCTGGTGAAAGAGTGGGAACGGGGCAGAAAGGTTGACGGGTTCTGTCTGCGTGTCAAAGAGGGAATCAGCCAAAACGAAGAAAACAGGCTGTGTGAATCAGCACAAGTCCAAGTGAAGTCATCAGGACAATCTAGCAACGCTGGCTGCTGTATGTGTGTGTGTGTGAGCGAGACCAGGAACAAGGGGAAAAAAGAGGCCAGTAGACATCTGAGTGGAAAAAGAAAAAGCTAAAAGGAGAAAAGCATGAGTGCCTTCTTCCTACAGCCGCATAAATCAACGTCAACAGTGGGAGAAAAGCATTTTTAATTGGCCGCTGCTGAAGCCAGTTTATACTTAAGCAATAAATATCCTATTGTCCCGATGTGGATACTGCTGCCAGATCACTTAAAGACAATAATTCAAGACAGCAGCTTTACTCTCAAGAGGCTGCAGTCTGCAGGAAACACTGACTGAATGACTCTGTGGTGTGTCTTAAAGAATGCCCTCTTTTAAGCACCAGCACAGATGCCCATTGAGGGTTTGGACTGTGGTGGAGGGGGGACACGCCCTGGCTCTGTTTATCCTCATCTGTCATCAGGAGCTGGGCAAACACACAAAACCATCTACACTTTGCAAATAGCAATCACAAACCTGGCGACCTCGTTTCACCTCCTCAGCCTTAATAAAACCGAAACCTCATGATCTGCGCCGGACGACTGAGCGGCGTTCCCAACGATCTGTTTACGCTGACCGCCGTGAAATCAGGAGATCGATGCGCTCCGTTCTATAAAATGAGATTTCACATTGATCAGAGGTCGGTGCGATTGTTACAGTGGAGAGTAAAACGTCGATCGATGGCCAGGAACCTCCATCATCAGTTGCAACTGAAGTAATGAGAAATACGAATCAGTTGGATAAAGTGTATCAAAAAAAAGCCTGAACAGACCTGATTAATCTTCAGACCCAAAGTGTAAATCTTGTTTATTTTTGACAATAAGTTGATACCATATTGCTTTTTTCCCTGTAGCTAAGAGATTAGTTCAACATTTCTACAAGTAAAAAAGGACCAGCATGAATGATTGCTTTGAAATTTGTCTATTAAGTACCAGGGAGGGTTAAATTTAAAAACTTTAGTATTTTTGTAATCCTTTAGGATTACAAAAATAATGTAAAAAAGAATCATTAAGTCAGTGAAGTTTATAAGTAGACCGGTGTGGTCGACCAGCTGGTTGAATGGCTTCCCAGTCGGGTTTGTGTGGAAACGTGACCTGGTTTGGTTTGGCGTTTAACCGTTTCCTCTCCTTAGGTTTAAAAGTTGTCTGTTTGTGTTTCTGCTCCCTCTTTGGGCCGACATCCCTTCCTATTTCTGCGACAACTTCTCTGACCATGATGTCACTCCTGCACATGTATTTATAGACACCAATGGGAGGAGTTAAAACCCCTACGAGCGATGACATCACTGTTATTCCAGAGATATTCATAACAGAGATAAAACAGCTAGCCTGCAGGAACTTTGAATATGGGATGTAGACTGCAAGCTTCTACCTCCCAGGAGTGCAGAGGTTTATGCAAATTACTGCCGCTTTTTCCTCCACTTGAGTCAAAAGCAACTCGAAGGATGGCAGGGTGGGGCGTTGGTTCTGTGATCTTAAATGGAAATCCATGATTTGTAGACAGCTTGCCCATTCTCCTCTAGAGTTAGCAAACCGAAGGGTGGAATGATCCCCAGAGGCAGTTGAGGCTTGTTCCCCCGTGGCGGGGACTTTAGAGGATTTTCTGCAGCAAACAAAAGGTTTAGCAGCGTAAACCGGCATTATTCAAAAACCACGATAAAGCCTCAACTTTCTCCTGCAGGCTCTGAAGCTAATAACCCGGTGGAGGAGGGAAGGTAATGCAGGGTTGTTTTCCCCTCGACTGTCAGGGGACAACACCGGACCAATGAGAGACAGCTTAGAGGAGAGCGGGTTTATGTAACGGCCTTAGTCGTCTGTGACCCCTCTGCAAGTCGGAGTCAACTCCAGCAGATTTACATCAAAGCTGAAGTCTTGCTGCACATTTTGCTGCCTTAAAAACACAAACCTTAGTGGATTTTGCTGGAAATTTATGTGATGGGTCAACATAACGTAGAGCGTTAAATGTGGACACATTTCTTTATTAATTTAAGGAGATCCACAGATCCATCACATTAAATCCCAATAATGTACATCAAACTTGTGCTTGTAATGTTGTATAAAGTATAAAAGTTTACAGCAGTACAAATAAATCTGCAGGAATCCGTGAGGTTTCTAATATTGTAGCCATAAGTTAATCTTATAAACTGCAGTTGTTAAAGCGTAATGGAGGAGAAAATGTGTTTTAAGACACATTTTTCCTACTAACCATTTTATTTCTCCGTTAAAGTCGTGCAAATACAACACAATTTACTAACAGAGAGCCCTTCGTGTTTCCCAACACGGACTCCACAGCTGCACCAGAGACAATTCCTGACCTCATCCCTGAAAACGCTGCCACTCCGACAGCTGCCAGAGACAGAAATGTGCTTCACATCTTCCACATTTCTGACCTCTGGATCATGAGCTAAAAGAGAAAACAGAAGCCAAGCCTCTTCTTCCTTTTTAGCACCAGGAACTAAGTGGCTGTCATGGAAACAAAAGATAATCTACCTGACTGGACCGGATGAACCAGTTCTTCCCAAACAGAGAAAGGTTGTAAAAGCTTTTTCTTTTACCACATTTGTCCAGCTAAAACACACCTTTAAACTACTAACCTACATATCATGGAGGCTATATTGACCTATAAGCTACATAATGAGAGTAATATCAGTGTTTAAAGTTATAAATGAGTCAATTTATTGGAAGAAGCTACAGTATTGAAGAAATTCCAGACATGTTTTAGCTAATAATGTTTTCAAACAGAACAGTATTCTGAAATGCTAAGCTAATGTTAGCATTCTGTTTTGATAGGACTCACTAGTAGTTCTATTGATATATTTTATGCTACTTTGAAGCTTCATGTCGCAATACCATCACTCAATGTGTTAACTCCTAAAATCTCTGAATCAGGAGTAAAATATTTCCATGTTTTACTTTAAAGTACATAAATTAACACTTTTGTGGTATTCCACTGCAAGTTTGAGCTGGATAGAGAGAAGAAGAAGAAGCTGCAGTGCTGCTCAGGGGGTCTGGCATTTCACACAAACATTCCTGTCTGATATAGCCCACATGACTGCAAGGTTCTTCTTACAGACAACCTATCCGGGTAACCCTCACACGTCTACACATACAGTTTAGGGAAGACCCATACTCCATTTCTAGTTTTGTTACGAACTTCAATGCATTTTATTGAGCATTTATGTGACAATCCAATACAAGGCACATTACCGTGAAAACACCATTAAACATGGCGGTGGCAGCCTCATGCTGTGGAGAAAGTTTAAAATATACACTTTTCTTTACTTTTCAGCTTTTTGTACTATTTTGTGTTGGTCTAACACATAAAATATTTTAACGTTTGTGGCTGACAAGATGTGCAAAAGTCCCAGGGTGTGAATACTTTAACAAAGTAGGATCAAAGCACCAACGTTTATTGAATTGCTCTTCTCTCGGGGTTTATCTCTGTGTGAACCTCACACAGAGATAAACCCCGGCCCTGTGGACTCTGGCTCAGAGCCAGGATGAAGTAAAACGATCTCGTCTTAGTCAATGCAAATACACAGTCCGGAGAGAACAAATGCTTCCAGACATGGCTGGCATTTTCACAACTGATCGGGACTGTTGTGCGCAACCAAGACAGAACCTTAACGCTTCTGTCAAGAGCCCCGCGGCGCAGGTAGAAGACACACCGTCCGCGTCAGCGTTCACACCCTTAACTTCTCAGCAGGGGGATTATTACATGTCATATGCTGCATGGAGGAATAATAGCTTCATGTGTAGAGCTGTGCATAGCGTGTGTGTCTGTGTGGGTAATGGTGAGGGATTACTGAGGGAAGAAAGTAAGTGGCTGCAGCCAGGCTCACGTGAGGAGCAGCTTAGGCAGGCTGTTTTGATTGGACGGCAGGATGTGCGCGTGCTTCATCGCAGAGTGAATTAAATCTAGCCAACAACTGACTCAAGGAACGCCTGCTCTGCTGCTTGGACAAAAAGATGGATGGATGAAGACAGTGGGAAGAAGAGAAGGAGATGCACCATTTTGGTCCTTAATCACACATTTTTCCATAAACCCACTTTCTTTTTCATATATACTTTAAAAATAGACAAAATTTTACCAGACGATTAATTGTCCCAGAAGTTATCACAATAAACAATAATATTGTGGTTTAGAGAGCGTTCTTAAAGACCAATAACCTTTCAATTCTGATAAACACCGAAACTGGAAGACATTTTAAATATCCAAAATAAATAAACAAAACACAAGAAACAACAAAGCAGTCAACTGAAGACTTTTGTCATCCAGTTTTTGGTAGAAGAAGAAAAACAATAAATTATACAAACTGAAATTATTGAGCTCGCTTTAAGCGATTAATTGATTTATTGTTTAATACCATATGTCTACTTGAAAATACTTGAATAAACCTCCAGACTTTTGCAGTTGTGATTGGTGGATAAATGCCAAAATAAACTTTTTTGTACTCAACATGCCGCACCAGTACAAACTGATTGGATCTAGACTTTGGATGTAAGCAAACGTCACCCTTTGGCCTTGAGGAGGATTATGGAGCAGAAGATCATCTCACCTTGGTGCAGTAGAGCATCCACACCTCGTAGAGCCTTTCGTTGGATGCCATAGCGCCACAGAGAGGGGAACCCCCTCCTTCAGGCTGCGGTGCCCACAAAGGTCACTTCCCTGGCAGTCATGATCCGAAGCCATCCATGACTTTTCCGGGAGAATCCAGAATTACTCCATAGCAGGTCAGAACTAATTCCTGTGGAGGACGTACAGCTCCACGGCCTGTACTCCCACTTCTCCACTCCTCTTCTTCTCTTTGGAGGGGTGGCTGTGTAGGAATAATTACAGTGTCGGGGCAGGGTGTACACAAATGCTCCAGTAAATACACTGTGGTGTTGTCAAGACACCGTAATAATACTTCACTCTGCGCTTAACGCTAAACCTAAACATACAACAGGCCGTCGGTTTATCGGGACGAACGCTGTCATACTATTCCGACCGTACCTGGTCAAGCTAGCTAAAAACCTAGCTGTCATAAAAGAAGCCTGTTTCTATTTCTTTAAGCCCCCATTCCTCCTCCTCCTCTTCCTCCCCTTCATGTGACAGAAACGTCTCGTCCGCCCCAGCTAGTCCGACTAGGACACGACTCATAAAATAAAATAAAAGTCAGAGGAAAGATATTACAATGATAAATTCGTCGCCAACTTGACGCCCACTTACCTAGATAGCGAAAAGCCCAACTGTCACCTCCGCCACCGCCGTCTCTAGGGCTGCTGTTGCTGCGGGAAGCTTCCTGTCAGAGGATGTTTGGATTCCTTTCAAAATAAAAGCCCACCATACCAGATGATGCAAAACATGATCTACATTACGTAAATAATGAGCAAACTATTTACAAATAATGACTACAAATGCAGTCTACCATAAATAATTTCTTAATTTAATTAATTTTACTTTTGCTTATTTGTTGTATTCATTACAATTACTTTTAAACTATTACAAACTTATTTATTTCAACCAAATTACGAATTCATTTCATAGTGCCACTTTTGGTCTTCCAAGCTAAATTACTTTGAGTACGTCCTCTACTCCTGATCATAATTGTAATCTTATTTTGGTAAAACACATGAGGCTATGGCGATCTATAAATATTCCACCTCTTTAAAATGCAAATCTATTTGAATAAACCGGGTTTGGGGTTCAATTGCATTTTATTCAAAAGAGGGAATAAATTTACAAGTGAATAACTGGGAAGAGTTATTTTTATAGCGTACCCTATTCGCGACACATTCTGCTGCTTTACGGTGTCGATGTGGATCTTCGTGTTTGCTAAGAACAAGATTTCGTTTCCGAATCTTTGTCGCCCTCTTGAGGAATTGAAAAGCACTGCTTAGTTTGGAGGTTGTGCAGATGTGTCATTTAAAGGGACAGGTTTTTTTTTTTTTTTGTTGGAGTAGTTAATCGTTTACATCCCTTGACGTAAACGCAGCACACTTTTCATAAAACCTATATAATATTAAAACTTGTTGTATTTGTCACAGGAAACTCAAATTTTTATGATCCGTTTAAAGTTTAAATGCTGTTTTTAATGTAAAATATGGCTGAGCTATGGAGCAAATCTTGTCCAACTCTACAAACAACCCTGAACTTTTATTTTTTAAAGAGAATTACCTTAGATTGCATCACAACCAAAAGTCAAGGCACCTTACTCCTCGTTGAGTTTTGCGTATTTTGCACGTTTTTCCAATCCTGTGGGAAGAGTAGCAAACAGAAAACTTGTCTGAATTTTTCTTAAGAAAATAAAAGCATACATTTTTAGTTTTAAAGCAGGATTAATTATTTCTACTCATGTAAACTGCTCTCTCTCAAAAAAAAAATAAAAAACTTGCTTCAAATTCCCTCAAAATGGTTTCTCATCAGAAATGTATTCATAAGAGTAATAAATTAAAACAAAATAAGCTCGCATTGAAAAAGAACCACTCGGGAATAACTGCAAGCATGGGAATAAAAACATATATATCGATATTGTACCATTAATAATACAAGTAAGGCTTATACAGCTACCATGTTTGATATGTACTGTAACTCACAGTTCTCATACACAGCACGCTTAATCACAGTTACAAAGAATTCACCAGATCCTATTAAAAACAAAGGCATTGCTGGATAAGTGGTTGAAAAGCACAGTAGGAACATTGTATGTAGACCAGGACAAGGAAGACTAATGATTCCTAACCGCTACACTAGCTTAGCACTAGATACAGCACATTTATTGCTCTTGTGCCTTTTTAGAGCAAAGTTAAACCCCCATGTTGTAAAGTTTCCACACAAGAACATACAGCAGAAAGAGGATTACAAGGCTGGCTCTAATTGTGTTGAGAATGACTTAATAAAAACACTGTTTTCTCCTTCAATACAATAAGAAACCTGTCGTTTTATGTACCTCAATACTTCATATTCACAGCTGGAACACATGAATCCACAATAGGCATGTAATAGTGGCCCTTTCTTTACAGAATGTGTCACTATTGTTAATGTGTTGACTCATTTTTAAGATATAATTACTAAAGATTTATATATATTTGAGCAGCTTCTGTAGTCCAGCACTTTCACAGTTAGCTCACGCCACAATCTATCCATCAGACAAACAGATAAAAAAGAAAAACAAATTATATAATTATATAAAAAGGCTCAGAGTGTTGGGTTAATACTAATAATACAAATTAAAAAAGCACAGTAGAGCATGGCCTTGCTTTTCTTTGATTGTCTGTATTTGGGTTCCTAGTCGGAGAAATCCCACGCCGCCTCTGGAGGCTCGGCGGTGGCTGCTGACGGAGCGGGACGCGTGGGGCCCGGCGGGCTGGATACGGGCCGGTCCTCAGGGCAGGAGAGGGGCACTGCTGGGTACATCAAACTGAGGAAAGAGTCTCTGGTGTGCCTCTTCACCTGGAACAAAGCAGGAAAATGTATGATGCTTCTACCGCCAGAAAAAAATCATTTTAGGTCTAAAATTAATCACCACTGTTAAAACAAGAGTTTTATGCTTCAGTAAAAGTTAATACTTAAATAAAAGAAAATGTACATATTAAGATATTTGTTTTTGTTTAATAACCCCTCAACACCACGACACCACCACTATTATGCTTCAAAATATGAAAAAAGTTCTTATGCATGATTTAAATCTTGACTTTGCGCAGTTATAAACAGAGTAATAAACAATGTTTGTTGAAAAGGCGACTCAACTGATCAAACAATCATTTAATAATTCAGAATAACCTCATCAGATGGACCAAAATATAAGGTGAAGTGGAAATGTTGGTATTTTAAAGACGAAATTGACAATAATTCATATAAGTAGCAAAAAATAGCAAAATAAAATGTTTCCAAATAAAAAACTTATGAAACTTCAACAAAAACTGCAGGTGTGTTTCTGGTGAATTTTTGGTTAAAACATGTATGTTTTTCATTCAGTGGGTAGAAAATACAGAAATTTTATTCCATTAAGAGCAGAAATACTTTATAATTAAATTATTCAAGTAAAAGCAAAAAGTACAGCGCAGCAAAAGTAAGTTTTTTCCAAAAAGTTACTCAAGTAAATGTAAGTAAACCTGATCTGAGTATTTATGACATCATACCTGCTTGAAGAAGGCGTGGCTCAACAGTTCTGAAGCTGACGGCCTATAAAAGGGAAAGTTTTGTTATCATTTTTGCCGTTGTGTTTAATTAACTGTAACGCAGCAGCCGGCTGCGCCTCGGTAACGACCTGCGCTCCGGCTGCTGCTGCAGGCACAGCTGAACCAGGCTGTGCAGCGTCGCAGAGTGGTTTTTGGGTCCCGGGCTCTGCGGCCGGTCGGTGGGCGGCGCGGTGGCGCTGTGCGTCAGGCTCCCGGTGGCCACGCTCTCCCCGATGCCGGAGTCCACTCCGGAGCGGGACACCTTCAAGCCGCCCAGCTCGCCCAGTGGGAAGGGAGCCACGTCCAGCAGGCAGCAGTGGGAGCCGCGCAGCTTCTGAAGCAGCATCTGATTGAGACGGTCAGACGGTTTAGTGGCGGCAAGCTCAAACTCACGCACCGTTCAGGAGGGAAGTGGTTACCTGAGTGGGTGGCATGTCCTGGAAGGGCACCCTGCCACTCACCAGCTCACAGGCTACGATTCCCAAACTGTAGATGTCCGACTTCACGCCGTAACCATGCAGGTCCTACTGAGGACAAAACCACAGGGAAACAGTACTGCTCAACATAAAACTGAAACTTACAGGGAATAATGCCGGACAAAATTAGTTTCAAAAACATTTAAAATCCAATTTTATTGCATGGATTAAAATAAATTAATATACTGGATGTAATGAATTCCAGAAGCTGATATGCATTGGTTCTTATTTCTCTATGTTGCAAACAGGAGTGCACCAATTCATGTTTTCTGGCCGATCGTTGATCTTTAATTCTGATTTTTTTATATACAACTCTGGAAAAAGTGGAGGGACTACTGCACTGAACCCCAATGAAGACCTCTGAACTCTTCCTGAGTTAAAACATTAGTATTGTTGTTTCTAAACAGATATGAACTTGTTTGAAGTATGGAAGCACTGCATCTTTTTCGCTATTTTCACCATTACTCATTTCTCTGCAAATAAATACTACATTTTTGCTTGGGATTTCAGAGACATGTTGTCAGTAGTTCATAGAATAAAAGAACAATGTTCATTTTACTCAAACATAAACCTATAAAAAGTTAAATTAGAGAAACTGATCATTTCAAGTGGCCTCTTAATTTTTTCCAGAGCTGTAAATAACTGAAACTGTCAGACAAAACACCTTCAACGTTACAAACTTATTTTATTAAAGATATACAACTACAAATAACACCAACTGACTTTAACGTTTTCTTGCACTATGAAGAAAAAATAAATGCAGCAGCTTTGCGGATATTCCAATCTTATTTAAAATAATATAGGTTTTATGTTAAAAAATAAGGAAATCAGGGCATTCTGACTTATAAATGGCAGATTTTTAATCTTTTGTGTTGTTTTCTGAAAGCTTCATAAAACATAGTTGCAATTATTCAGCAGCTTTTACTAAGCCTACACAGTCTAGTCAAAGTCTGCCCCACTAAAGCCCAGTAACACACTGGAATCAGTGGCTTTCCCATAATAAAATGTAAAAGCATTAAAGGAGTGTGCATATTTTTCAGTCCTGACCTGTCGCAGCAGCTCTGGGCTGAGCCAGGGCAGCAGCGCCGGGCTGTGGTGTGGCATGTCGAACACGGCCCTCATCCTCTTCCCGTCGCGCATCATGCTGTAAACGCTGTGAAGGCCCGACAGGTAGACCCGGCCCTCCTCTGACAGCAGGATGTGACTGGCCTTCACCCCGCTGACCGGACAACACCAAGACATGGAGACATTTACAAACATTAACAAAAACAATGTTCTGGTCCACTGACCGGTGAACGTAGCCCATCCGATGCAGGTAATCCAGCGCTTTCAGGACGCCGTGCAGCAGGTAGGCGATCAGGGATTCACTCATTCCATCGGGGAAAAAAGTTCTAAGTAAGGCGTCTGCAGAGCCTGCAGGGAAAAACGGAGAATAATCTGAACTCCTACGTTATTTAAACCGCTCAGCTATGCATGGAGCTTTGATGGGAGATAAAACCATGCGGTTGTGAAAGGGACAGCGTTGCGGCTAACCGTAGGCCATGAGGGGCGTCAGCACCCACAGCTGGCAGGACGAGCAGAACACCAGGCGGGACGTCAGCAGGTTGGAGTGACGGAAGAGCCGGGAGAGAAGAACCTCGTTCTGCGGTGGAAGACATGAACTAACATGGAAATACGTTCATGTCGGGTACTAAACACTTTATTATGTAAGGAGAAGATGCCAAGAGATTATTTAATTTAAGAGAGAAAAAGAGAAAGCAGTTAGGATCCTCTTCTTAGCGGTGTTAGACCAGAATATGCAAAGTCTAGCGCACACACCTCCGGATTGTGCATTAGCTGATACGTTTTTTTATTTTTTGCAAATAGAAGAAGGCAGATTTAAAAAAAAAAAAAAAAAAGCACATGCAACAGTTTATATTGGTTTTCTAAAATATAATTTTACAATAATCTCAGCAAGACTGCTAAAAATGAGTTCCAGGCTTCAGGAAGTTGGTGTTCTTGGAAACTTTAGCAAAGCTGAATAAGTTCTGAAAAGACAGTTCATAATGCTAACCTCTGAAAACAAAAACTAGAAGACTAGATCAGCTGTGAAGAACTGAAACACATCACAAAATGACTGTCTTAGCACCAGATTTTTAAGAATTATTCATTTTCCCAGTATTTTTCAGAGTACAGGTGTTAGTTTGGTTTGTGGTTCTGTTGTGAGCTGAGCTGAATGTTAGCTCTTTATGAGGGTTAAGGTCGTGTCATGTTAAAAAAAAACACCCAACCTCATAATTTGATCCCTAAAATCAGCTGAAATGACAGACGTTGGTACTGCAACCTGTTTTAGATTTACAAAGATTCTTACACATATTGAACAAGATCACCTTCTGTTTCTGAAGATAAAGAAAGAAAATGTCTCTAAATGCCAGATATGAGTTCACCATGAGCTGCAGCAGTTCCTCCTCTGTGCATTCGTCCAGGTTGGTTTGCTTGACAGCCACCAGTTGGCCGGTCGGGATGTGTCGCGCCATGCTCACCTGGCTCAGGTTATTGAACCCTTTACCTGCGATACAAGGTGAAATCTCTCCATCATTCCTTTAAGTCACAGATAAGGACTTGTATTATATTGTTTGGGTGGCCTCACCCAGCTCGGACAGCAGCTGGTAATGGGCCGGCTCGGGCGACAGCCCCGTGATGTCATCGCCGCCGGCCGGGCCTTGCAGGGTGTATTCGGAACCGTCACAGCTCTGCAGGGCATCCAAGGCAAAAACTGAGCATACATGTGGCAAAAAAATCATTCATCTGTTTGATTATTCTGTTAAATTTAAGAATAAAACGCATCTCCAAAATAAACCACAAATTAAGAACCAAAATCGAAATAATTGTTGAGTTTGCAGTTTATAGAGACTTCATAGTGTTTTTATTTATGTTTAGTTTTAATTTCCTTTTTATTTATTTATGTTTTTGTGTTTCATTTTGGATATTTAAAATATCTTCCTGCACCAGTGTGAAGTGTTCTGTACAAAATTAAAGTTCATTAGCCTTTGAGAGGGCGTACTTGCATTATTTTTCATGCATATCATATTTATTATCTTTTTTATTTAAAGTTACAAAACTACATAAAATTAAAACATCACCATAATATCAGACAGGAGAGAAAAACAAATAAAACCCATAAAAACAAAGACAACATGTGCAACTGGACTTCGATGTCACATACATATTAAGTGTATTATTACGCAATTATCTATACATTACTTGAAAATGGTTTAAAAATAAAAATATTATCGATATGGGACATTTATCGTCTAGTAAAATGCTTGAGTCTTAATGTTAGATTGTTTCCCTGCTCCCAGCAGGTGGCGCTGTAACACAAAAAGCAGCAGAGTGAAGCAGAGCAGGGGGGATGCTTCCAGTTTCTGGTGATGCAGGGAGCAAAGAGGAAACTTCCCCTCTGCATTACATCACCACAGGAACATGGCCTTAGCAGTACATGATTTATTATTATTAATAAGTAGTTAATAATAAATATTAATCATGAACTGCTGCATTAGGAATGTAGAGGATAATGTTAAGGGAAGGGTGTGCTTACAGCTTGATATCTCCTTGAAAAAGTATTCAAGTTTGAGGGGAGTGAATACTTTTGCAAGGTTTTAAGCGTTTTAATCTCTAAGCTGATGATGTCGGCTACTGACCCGAAACTGGTGGCTGGTGTCTTCATAGCGCTCCTCTATGTCCATGGGCTGGACCTGAGAGTGGGATATGCAGGAACAGTCCTGGGGAGGGGGGTGGAGGAGCAGAGGTGAGACATGCCCATACAGGAGGAAGAGGAGGAGGAGGAGGAGGAAGAGGAGAAAACAAAGAGGGAGCAAGCATCAGGAAACATGGCGCATCAACGCATCCATGGGTGAAAATGTGATATGAGGCAACAGAAAGGGAACCGGATGACGTCATGTGGCTAAAGCAGAGCGAGTCGATGAACGTGTGAATAGATGAACCATTAAACAATTCAGTGCCAACACCATACAGCTCACTTTATAGGTATCAGGATGAGATAGACTCCTTACAACGCCTTTAGAAACCTTCAAATAAACAACATTTTATTATATTATTAGTGTTATACATTTAATAACAAGAAAAAAATAAATTCTTAAAGCAGTAAGTAGGTCTATCACAAAAAAATCTATTTTGTTTACAGTGACTCCATAATTCATTTTAATTGTTGTTAAATGCTCATTTGAGTTTAAAGTTCATTGATATTTTATTAATAGAAAATGATGTCAAACAACAATATTATTATTTGTCGCAATAACTTCTGGGACAATTTATCATCCAGTAAAACTTATATAACACATGATATAAATATGCTTCATTTCTGTTTTCACAAACACCGGATAAAGAAGAAAAGGATAATGTGCAATGTTTATTTTATTTTTTTACTTAAGTTGTTTCTACAAATCTGTGTCTATGTGGTTTATTGTGAGAAATATAGAAGTCACCATCCAAAAATTTGAAAAAAAAAAAGGAAGTGGGAGCCACTTTCAGAAAAGCAGGAGTTCTGGTAATTACCTTGCAGCAGGAAATGCTGTGAATTAAGAATAAAACATACACAAAAGGATAACATGCATACTGCATAGAAACATAAAAGTTGGATGATATAAAGCAGATGCTAGCAGAGTGATGATGGTGTCCAAACCAAGTTTTGTTTTGTTTGCTCAATTCTGCTGAAATCAGTTGTTTTTCTATCATTTAATCTCCTGAAGTTCTAATTTTGCTAAGTCACAGTAGAAAAATGATGGGAAAAGAAATCCATGCTGCTTGTTGGTCTTACCAAGAAAGACATGGAGTCCTTTTGGCGAAGGTGAAGTGACCGACTTTTTCATTCATTCGTTCAAGAGCTGCAGGGGTCCGATGGTGACAGGGGGAGACAGCAGGATGAGGCGTGGCGGTCAAGCATGAGACACATGGAGGAAACTCCAGGATGAGCAGCCTGCTGGAGCTTACCTGGCTACATCAGCTGATCTTTAGCTCCAAGGAGACACAGTTCACCAGCAGACATCCATGATTAGAGGGGATCTGAGACGGATTCCTGGAAAACAGATTGCCACAATTTAAAGTACAATAACTTGTTACTTAATTATGCATGATTAATTAAATAAAACTAGAGATACAGTGTTGAAAAGCAACATTAAATTATGTTAATATATATAAATCCCTAGTAATCTGCTAAAAGAGCTTTGTCAAGGATGATTTATTTCCCTCCCTTTTAATAAAGTAATGAGATTCCAGATTTTCACTTCAACTAAAAGGGAATTTTACAAGTAAAAAGACTGGAAAATAATCAATAATTAATTAATAGTGTATTTTTATGTATTTTTTTTTTGTAAATTACTGTGGTCAATAAATCTGGGCAGCAAAAAACTAACTTCATAATTTCACATTTAAATTGATCTATTTAACAAATCCTTGATATAGTAAATTAATTATCTCGGAAATTCGTAATAATTCGAAGCATCTTTTAAGTCAATTACCAAGTTAAAGCAAGTTTTATTCAAATACTGTGCTGAAAGGCTGTGTTTTAGTCCACGATAATGGCTGTGTTTGCAGAAATGTAAAATTAAACATTCACTTCATGATTCAAAAGATTAATTAATATAGCCAGTTTGTATTTATACCAGTAACCAGACTGGGAGTTGGAGTTGTTGCAGATGTCTGTGCAAACAGTTGCTACACTGAGCTAACACAGATTACTTTTCTTCTAGTTTTCTCCTTTACTTTAAATTGTCTGAGGTAAGAAAACCAAAGCGGTCTGCTTACCTTCACCTCCCGATAGCGCTTCGACATAAACAACTTAAAGACACAAAGGGACGTCGGTCAGGCTGCACGACGTGTCTATTATACGCTCCATCCTGCGCTCTTCCTACTCCAGGTTAGATTAGCGCTACGTAAAAACCTAATATTTACATAAATGTTGGACAAAAACAAAAAGACAGCTTCCTTTGGGGAGACTTTTAATTTGACACTGATAACCGGCGCTTGATTGAGGCGTGATTGGGTTTAACCGTCGCCATTAGATGATGATGTTCTGCTGTGAAACGCCTTCTCTTTTCCTCCTGACAGGGATGAAGTTAGCGTCCGATTCGTAGGTTTCTGTTTGGTTCAAAACAAAAGGGCTATTCCGCTGCATTTAATAACTCCACCTAGCTAAAAACAGTGACTTATCTGAAAACGTGTTCAATTTCTAATCAAATTGGGCCTTGAAATCACATATTTTAAGTTTTAGCATATTAAATAAAGGATTCAAAAATTACTAGCTTGATATTTAACATTATAAACAGTTATGGCTTCTAAATATGGCTGCAGACAGACAAAGGGAAAAGAACAGCTAACAAAATAATTCTTTTTAATTTTCAAACTGTAAACAAAACTTCCATTTATACAGTCCATTATTCACAGAGAAAAAATAATTCTGTC
Source organism: Girardinus metallicus (assembly GCA_903067095.1). Taxonomy (NCBI): domain Eukaryota; kingdom Metazoa; phylum Chordata; class Actinopteri; order Cyprinodontiformes; family Poeciliidae; genus Girardinus; species Girardinus metallicus. The sequence continues at coordinate 34,437 of CAEGAE010010244.1, forward strand.
CAGGTTTAGTTTGTCTAAAGGACACATCATAGACACTCATAATTTAAATAAATATAATAGACAAATCAATTAATTTGCAATGGAAGTTAGAAAATCTTATGTTTCGGATCTACTGATTTTACAGATTTCTTTTCTACAGAAGTCAGAATACTTTGCTTTATTTCATTAAAATATGAGTTTGTTGAATAGGTAAAAAGAAAAATATACATAGTTTTGTAATAGTGTGGGAAAACATTTAATTTGGTAGCCATCTGTGTATTTTTGCTTGAACATGACATTTTTTGATCCGATGGTAAAAGGTTTAGCTACCAATGGTCTTACAGAAAGACAGAAGTGGTAAATGTGGCGGAATGGCCCTTTAGTCAAAAGCCCAAATATGGAGCTATAAATCGCAGGCTAACTTCATCGTCATCCTCCTTCTCCATTGTTTGATGCTTCGCTAAAAGGATTGGCCCTCTCTAAGCGTGTACCGGTGGAATACTCCATGCAGTGGAAGTTTATTGATACCGGGTAAGTTTGATCATGACTGGACTGCTGCTGTAAACATAAATCAGGCTGTAATAACTGTTTTTTTTTTTTTTTGCGCTCGCGGAGGATCTGCTCGCTGACGCAACGGTTAGAAGCTGTCATCGAAGGGCACGAGACAGAATAGCGTTAGGCTAACGGGAAGCGCATCATACTGTTTTTGTCGCACAACCGTTGCCTATTTTGGTTATTGTGGAAATAACGGCACACTCTCTGTTAGATATCTAAATATATGTATTTAATAATAAATCAGTGAACGCATTTCTATAGACGCGTCCAACTGAGAAAATAAACGCATACCACAAAGTAGAAGCATTTGCATGAATATATTACTACATTTTTTAACATCTCTCAGCATAAAATAGTTGTTTGGAAATAATCATATATTACAAACGGTTGATAAATCAAAGTAGTTGTTTCCAGAGGCGGATTTAGTCATAGTGGGCTCCTGTAATGGGGCCCCGACTTCCCTTTTTTCACTCCCAATTTAGCAACACCACCTGTTTGTAGCTCATTGTTGTTTCATAATACAACTAGATCTTGACTTCAACAATGTTAATTTACTACAGGAGCCAAAACAACTTTGCTAAGGAAAATACAACATTTCAAATTATTAACTCACAAGTTATCTAAAATCGACTAAGTTTATTTTAGAAAGCAGAGTTAATTTTAGTTTGCTGCACCAAGATCAGCTTTCTAACTGTAAATCACTGTAATGGAACCCATCAGACAACATGAAGTAGGCTGAAGGATCTAAAATACAAAACAGATACTGACAAATACTAGCAAAACACATTGCTAGTATTAGAGCCATTATCCACAACCAGAGAAAGCATGGAACAGTGGTGAACCTTCATGAGACTGGCCATCCAACCAAAATTACTCCAAGAGTGCATCCATGACTCATCCAGAAAGTAACAAAAGAACCCAGAACAACATCCAAAACAACTGTAGGCCTCACTCGCCCCAGTTAAGGTTAGTCAAACAACCAGCGAACATCTGATGTCTGAGCATAAGTTTGTGACGTTAAACTCAAGCTTGCTTGTGTTACTCAATAGGAACATGATCCAAAGCACTAAATAACCAACAGTAAAACAGCATAAATGGTTTGAAGTGGTCTAGTCAAAGTGTATGTCCTTAAACATGTAATTCATGATTGAAATTTGAAAAACGTGGCCAAGTTACAACAACTGTACAAAGAAGAAAGGGCCAGAATCCCTCCACAGTGATGTATTACTATTATAACTAACAGTTATAATAGTATTAAGCTAGGGGGTTATCAGCTGGGAGTTGCCCACCTTTGTGTAATTAAGTCCACCTTCATCACTGTGTCGTACCCATTGTAAATCCCACGCTCGTTGTTGCTGGAGTTCCCAATGACGGCTTTAACCTCAGTTTGTACTTCATTATTGACGTGTTGCCATCTTCCACTGCTGTGTCGGCTCTGTGTCACTTTCTATTGGGTCGTCCGGTGAATGCAGATTAGATGTGATGGGATGTGAAAAGCTGAGGTAAGCAGCTGGGACTTGAGCCGCTGGCTGTGGTTTTATGGTCTCAGTAATGTCGCCTCTGGTAAGTGGCAGGTCATTTTTGTGTCTGTGATTGGGAACCGACATTAAGCTTTTAATTTCTTTGGGTTTCATAAACATTATGAAGAGAGCGATGTTAGCGTAACGGTCTGTGTCAGCCTCAGTCGAGGCATGACTCAGGCGCCCGGTCCTGGCTTTTTAAATCACGGAAACAGGAAGCATGTATTTGAAGAGCTACGGCGAGTAGGAACATAATGGATCCTGAATCTATTTACTCGGACACTAATAACAAATTGGTGGAAAGGATTGGTGCAAGGTGCGATGGAAATCTCCTTTGGTTTCAAATTCCAAAGTTTGGAACTTCTGGATAAAAATTTCCAGACTGTAAGGTTGTGTGCAAAACATCTTCCTTAATCTCTTTTATGATCCCAGCTGTTTCAGCTTTACTGTTGTGTAACTAGACCTTGACCTTCCCATGGCCTGATTCCTGCTACTCAGAACCTACAAAGATGCAAAAGGCTGCAGCTACAAAATTAAATTAAACTGAGCTCCATAATTTACATTTTTATGATTTACTGTTTTTCTCTTTTCTCTGTTTTTCTTCCAAAAACTTGGGTGACAAAAATAATCAGTTTGGTGTTTTGGTCTCAACTATCCCTTTTCTTGAAGGACAATTTTGTTTACTTCATAATTCATCTTATTCATTGTTTTGCTTTAGTTTGGATACATTTTTTACAGTTGGTTATGAAGCTGTGGCACTAATTTCTCCTGACTTTTTCCAAAAATGCCGTCTCCTAATCTGTAGGTCAGAATGTCTTAAAGCCGCTGTGTAATCCCTGGATTGTTCTCTCTGTTGCAGGTAAAGGTGTGCAGGAGGTCACGGCCCATCAGCGCAGCAAAAGGATGTGATGTCATGGCAGTAGCTGCCTTGTCTTGTCCAGATTTGTGTTTTTTGGGAGAGGGGCCCCTCGCTCCCACCCAGAGGGCAGGACATGTTTGAAGTGAAACCCCGGGCGGTGGAGAAGAAGGAGTCGAGCACAGAGACAGGTTAGGAATTATTATTTTTGTTTGATTTGAATTATTTACATGTGAGAGAGAATAAAAATCTTTGTACAGATTTCTGACCTCAGATTGGTGGGTATAAAACATGTTTCTGCCCCGCCACCCTCAGTGCAGTATCTCTGGGCCAGATGCTATTGTTAGCTCGTGTCCCAGTAAACCACATATTTGCTCAAGTGGAAGGTCATTGACTAGTACAGTACCAGACCCAAGAGATCACACACACACACTGATTCACTTAAACTGCATAGCAACAACACAAACGTGCTTCCTGTTGCTCTACAGAAGCTAGAGCTTCTTCTTTTTGTGAACGAATTATGGCCTGTTAGGTGTTAGAGACTTAATTTAGGTAACACCAGTTTAATTAGGTAAACAGAAACTGTACAAAGGCAACAACAAATGCAAAATGTCTGCTTTAGAGCCAGTGTTTGGTTTTCCCACAGTAGATTGCCATCGTAAAATGGCAGTGCTACAAAATCACGGTTGTAATGGTACTGTGTGTCACTGCTGTAATTTGACAAAAATGTGGAGACATGGTGAGCAACACAATTCATCTAACAGCTGAGTCATACATCTAAAAGAACTGCATTATGGGTATTGTTGTTGGTTTTTCAAACAAAGGGTTTAGCAATGGTGTGATTTGTCGCTTGTGAGGCGAGATAAAACACAATATTTGTTGTCACAAATAGAATAATCACTCCAGAAAAATGTGTTCATATCGATATACACACACGTTTGGAAAAACATATCACGCTAGATCAGTCGATATCACTAATCGTTGATTAGTTTTTTTGTTTTAAATATCTGGAATCCACAGTTTTCACTTAAACAGCTAAGAGGTAAAACTTAAAACTGCTGCCGGTTGTTGCTAGGTAACCGAAGAGAGAGTGAGTTAGCTGATTCAACCTTTCTTAGCTAAAAGCGACTAAAGCTTTTCTTATGCTCACATTTCCCAGAGTGCTGTGCGGTTGTATTTTGTAATTCTGAGTAGAGTTTGATATTGGAAACTATCAGGATGTGTTCTTGGTTTCCAGATGAAGGACTGGGCAGCAGTGGGAGGCACTACACCTCCAGCTCCCTGGGCTCGTGTTCGGCCGGGTCTGGCTCCCTCTACCTGTCCGACAGTCAGGACTGGGTGGTTTCCCCCAGCTGCTCTCCAGATGAAACCCCCGCACAGATCAGCTCCATCTCACCAATGCTGGCCGAAGAGACACTGCGCTACATGAGTAAGTCTGCATCCGGCTTTTCTTCTCACCAGCCAAGCTGTGTGTGTGTGTGTGTGTGAACTAAAGAGGAATGCACTGACCTCACCAGAGGGACGCACAGAGGCCAGAGTCACGAGACAGAGTCTAACTGGGGGGAGCTAGGGTGAAAGTAGGACAGTAGGGAAGAAACACGGATAATGCCGTGTTTAAACGTCCAAAATGAGGAGGTGTACGATGCCGTCGCTGTGGAAGGTGAGTCGTTAGCATGCTGCTGTTTTCCTTGTGTGTGTCCAATTTGTTAGCAAGGTCAGGGAGAGTGCTGCATGGAAATGGTTTGCTCATGAGAAAGGAAGGAGGGTAAATCTCAAGCTTTGTTTACCGTCCAATCAAGCAAGTGGTAATATGCAGGAAGTGAGTTACCAGTCAAAGAGACAACTTCCTGTTTTCTTCGCAAATGCAACAACTGCACATTCTGCATCAAAACTGCTTTAAAATGCAGTTGGCAATAAAACCAGTGAATAAAAACTGCAAAACTACAGAAAAGGAAGTCTGAACTGAAGATCCATGTAACGTTTTTAAGTGCAGAGTTTTTATTACAGCTTGTTCCGACTATTAATAGCTCTTAAATGAGGTCCGGTGTGCTATCAACGACACTAGGAAAACAACTTATGAACTATATTTAGAAAGCATCATTTCTAATTAATACACAGCCTTATTAAAATATTCACTAATTTGTTTTTACTAGTGTCATTTTGCCTAGTCAAAGTCTAGTCATAAATTCATTTAAGAATCTGTGGCAAAATTTAAAAACGAAAGTAGGAAGATCAGTTTGAGTTGAAGCTAGGAGTCACTGATGAATCAACCCTGATATTCTGTAATTTTTAAACTGAAATTGATCTTATCTGGTCTGAAAATTAGCTGCTGTCCCATTTTTTTTCTGCTGAGAGCAAGAGGAACTTTTCAGATTTAAAAAAGAAATCGGGATTGGTAGGTCAGGCTTTTAAAGATTGGTGATCAACCAGAAAACTGCATTCGGTTCACCCAAACAGCATCTGTAGGGAAAAGTTCAGCCCTCTTTCAAAACAAACCATCGTTTGACCCCATTTTACGACCTGATTATTATTTATACTGCCATTTCCATTTTCCCCTGCATTCTAGTTTATTGGAACCAAAGGTCCAACCAGACATCGACCGTTGTACTGTGTGAAACTCATAAATGTCAAAATGACGCAGTTCGTTAAACAAGAAGCTGTTCAGTTATGCAACTCATTGTGGCCAGAGTCCAGCCACCTTTATTCACTGGAACTTAGGAAGTAAACGGGAAATTAAACATGATCAAAACCAGACCATGGATGTGCATCGCCTTGACCACAGCGACATGCTCCAGCCACGAGGTAAAAAGATATGTGTGAGCACACGCTGCGGCCATCTTTCGAGGTTATTTTCAGCCGGTCGGACCCAGAGGTTGTCGAGGGGCTCGGATTACCGAATGGCGCTCTCATCTGATTTAATCTGCTTTTATTACAAAGGATAGGAGAGCTGATCTTCTGCCCCACTTTGTTCTTAATCATTACTTTCTATTATCTTTTAGCTAAAACTGTCGGTTATGCTAGTATACGGTCATGTTCGCACTTTAAATCAAAGGAAATGATTATAGTGCTCAAGTCCGGCGCTGTTGGAGTGTGAAGTTGCTGCTTCTCTTTAAACAGGTGGAGCTGGGGGAGCTTTCTGTGCAGCGCCGCTGACTCCTACTCAGGTGCTAACAGCAGATCGGACTAATGAGTAGAACCTCAGAGCTCCAGAATGCTAACGTGGTTTATTAAAGCTTCTGCTTCATTTCTTCTCGTTAGTTTCTACTTTCTGCCTAATTCTCCTTTTAAAAACAGGCAGGTTGATTCAACAGTGCTTTGCAGAAGTCCTAGGTCTCTTGAACTTCTTTTGACGAACCGGGAAAGGTGTAGTGGAAGGAAAGGTTTAGTGGAAGGAAAACGTTTGCTCTCTTTGTTCAGAAATAAAATTGAAAAACGTGGCGTACATTTGTGTTCAAAAACCTTTTGATACAGTTATAGCTGCAAGTGTTGTTGTTAATGCCCATCTGTTTTATGCCAACATTTACACTTAACTTTATATTTTGGTCCATCTGATTGTGTAATTTTGAAATATTAAATGATTGATAATTTGGTCAGTCATTCAGTACTAGAGAAGACTTTTTACCAAATACTTTTATACTCTTATTTGAGTAAAAATCTTGATTAAAAATCTACCAAATCCTGATTAAAGTTTATAGTTATAACGTGTTGAATACTTTTGCAAAGCGCTGCGTTCTTCTTAAACTGTACCGTCTTTTCTTCCTTCTCCCTCTCTAGCTTATCTTGCTTTGGAGCCCTCTTCCTACTCCCATCCCGGTTCTCAGAGCCTCTCCAAAGGTATCCCTCTCTCCCTTCCTGCCTCCTGTTGCTCTGAAACTTTCTATATTTAACATCGTTGTGAGAGTGGCTCCACTTTCCCTTCACTTAGAGCCTTTTTTTGCCTTTTGCCTGTAGAGAACAGCAGGAAATATGCTTAGATCTGTTTGGCGTGTCTTTTATTTGGGTGTGTTGCGAGTAGACAGAACCTTTTGGTAAACAGAAAGTAGCATGCTAGCCATTTCCTGTAGTTTGGAGTGAAACTGGTTTTATTTTGAAGTGCATGAGTGTAAGTTTTGTGTATGCTAGATAACGTGTAAGCTAGCTTAAGGTGAATTTTAAAAATTTTTTTCTGGCTCAGTCCTCAGTGCCGATCGAGTCGAGCAGATGACCAAAACCTACAATGACATCGAAGTGGTCACCCATCTTTTGGCTGAGGTAGATATCCCTGGATGACAAACATTTGTCAGCCGGTAACCGTAGTAACCTCCTGCGTTCTTATTGGACAGCGAGACAGAGATCTGGAGCTCGCGGCTCGGATTGGTCAGTCTCTTCTGCAGAGAAATCACTTGCTGCAGGAACGAAACGACGCCGTGGAGGAGCAGCTGGCACAAGCAGTGGACCAGGTAGTAACTCATTACAAATTATGGCACTTAAAATCATAACAACTAGTGAATGAGTCTCCACATTTATGTCATAAAGGAACTAAATGATTGAACCAGAAAATGAGATTGAAGGAACAAGATACATGGTGCCAGACAGAGATAAAGAGCCTTTGTCTGTTTTAAAACATTTGAAACAGTTTTTTAACTTCATATTACATTTAGAAGCCACATAAATCTCAAATGACCGCAACATAGTTTAAGTTTCAAGTCTCCCTAAAGGCTTATTTGAGATGAAAATTAAACATTTAAGCCACAAAGGAAAGAACAAACCTCCATCTTTCTGAGAATTCAATTCCCATGTCGATGCATGGTGGTGGCACTATCATGCTGCATGTATTTGAATTACTTTTGCGTATTTATTTTTGGATATTTTCACTTTTTTTTTCGGCATGTTTCAGTTCACCCAGCTGTAGAAATTAAATGTACATAACGGTTTCATCTGCATAAAACGTGCTTGAGATTTACAAAATGGCCATAAAATTGTAACTTTTTATTTTGTTTAACCCAACTCCAAACAGGAGCTTAAAGTTCAAGCTGAAATCTGGTTAAGATTATGTCTGAAGAGAGTAAATGGAGCAAAATTTTCAAATTCAAATAAAATATTTGACTAAGTTTATGCAGTTAAATTACAAGGTTTCTACATTCCAGGTTCACCAGCTGCAGCATGAGCTAAACAAGAAGGATGAACTGCTCCGGATCGTGGCCAGCGCCTCGGAGGAGGGGGAGCAAGACGCCACCGCGTCGACCCTGCAGCAGCAGCCACAGCTGCTGGGGGGGGCCGCTGCCGCCGCTGCACTTGGCCAGCTGGAGCAGCTGCAGAACAAGCTGCAGGAGCTGGAGGAGGAGAACCAGGCACTGAGGTCTGAGGTACGGAGCTCCCCAGGCGGAAAATAAGGAATTAAATTAATAAAATTGTAGGTTTGTTTCAAAAGTCAGTATTTTTCTTCCAGGCGTGTCAGTTGAAGAGAGACACCATGACGTACGAGGAGAAGGAGCAGCAGCTGGTCAGCGACTGCGTCAAAGAACTACGTGAGTAGGCTCTGATCTAAACTATTCATTTATAGAGAAATTTATATTTGTAGTGTGATGAAACCTGGATTGTTTCAGACACAGTGGTGGCTGTACCTCCTACTGACGCGTCTTCCTCCTCACAGGCGAGTCCAACAGTCAGATGGTGTCTCTAACGGATGAACTGTCCCAGAAGAACGAAGAGCTGCTCAGACACCAGGAGGAAATCGCTCAGCTGCTTTCTCAGATTGTAGAGCTGCAACATAGAGTAAAGGAGGTGAGAACGCCTGGATTTTAGAAGCCTAACCCACATAACCACCAAAAACTGGAGTGAAGACTTGCTCTCTGTTGGTTCTCTGAAGCTGGCTCTGGAGAAAGAAGAGCTAAGGATCCACCTCCAGGCCTCCAAAGATGCTCAGAGACAGCTAACAGCAGAGGTACACATCCGATTTTGTGTTTGCATTAGCGTTGCAAATATTTTGACTTTTTAAGTTAATCCTGTGTTCGCGCTCTGGCAGCTGAACGAGCTGGCAGAGAGGAACGCAGAGTGTGTGGAAATGCTCCACGAGTCGCAGGATGAGATCAGAGAGCTGCGCAGTAGAGGCAGTCCCTCCTCCGGGATGCGACGACATCTTTCATACGGCCTCTACCCCATGGTAAGAAAACAACTTCCAAATCAGAAATTATTATACGAGTAAAAATGATTTTAGTTGGTCTATTTAGGAAATCTTATCCCAAACAGGAATCGTTGGCAGCAGAGATCGAGGGTTCAATGAGGAGAGAGCTGAGCATCGATGAGGAAACCGCTTTTCAAGACCAAAGGTTGGAGATGTAAATCTGACTGTTTGTTCCAGCATTGCCTTTCTGAATACTTCTTATTCTTTCAACTCTCTATTTGAAGCATTTTAAGCTTTAAGAAATAAAATGTATGTAACTGTGTCATATGCATATATTAGAAATGTGCTCTGCTCTGTACAGTTTCTAGAAAAGCAAACAAACAATGGTTTTGATTTAGAAAAATTGAGGGTCTTGCACTAAATGTTATGAAAAGCAATTATTCAAAATGCCAACATGCAGTGACTGGTTTGTGCCAGGAAGACACAGGAATTTGCAATTTTATATTTTGAAGATTTGTTTTAAAGAAGTATGTTTTTTTTTTTTTTTTCTTGAAAAATTAAAAAAATGCTGGAGTGAAGCAGTGTTTGGTTTTTAAACGGTCCTGTGGTTTTAGTGTGATGCTCAGGAGGAGTGCAGCAGATGTCACGGTCAGTCAGTTCCCCAGAAATCACACACAACAAAAAAAAATCTTGGAAAAGCACAGTGCAACCCTGCCAAGCCTCGCACAGGGTTAAAAAGATTATTTGTATCAATGTCATCTGCATATAGTCGACATTTACAAATCAAAAACAAAACTTATTTTTATTTTTCCCTGTCAGAATTTCTCAAAAGAGAGTCTTCCAAACAGTCCGCTCGGTCAACGCCTCAGCGTCTCGCGCTGCTTTTGCCACCCCGCCTATCCCCGGTTCTGGGCAGAGTTCTCTAGTAATGACCGCCCAACCTTTCCAGTCAGCACAAGGGTAAGAAACCTGCATCTGACCTACAGTCAAGATATAATGACATATTTTAAGTCTTGATGTATATCTTGTTTGCAGGGACGAGGTACGAATGGGAAAGCCAGGACTACCAGGAGGAAATGACCTCACCAAAGCTCTCCATCGACTCTCTTTAAGGCGGCAAAACTTCCTGTCTGAGCGTCAGTTCTTTCAGGTGGAGCATGAGAAGAAGCTGCAGAATCAGACGGGGACAGAAGCCGACGGAGAGGCCAGCGACTGCAGCTCCCCGATGGGCAGCGTGCTCTCCTCCTTTTCCAACCTCTCCGATCTCACAGTCGGCTCCACTGTTTTTAAAACCTTCCTGCCGGAGAAGCTTCAGATCGTCAAACCAATGGAAGGTAACGTTTCCACTACAACAGTAACATCACTAGAAAATTCACGTACCACTAACATTTTTACACAGATGAGGTGAAATAGAGACGGTGAAACAGTTTTAGCTATTTATTTTTAAGTTTTAAGCTAGTTCTAGCTTGCTTTGCTATCTAAAAAAAAGATCATTTTAATTTCAATAGAAGGCTTGTTTTTAATTCTTTTACATAAAGTTAGCATTGTAACATTAGCTGGTGAGCCATTTCGTCTTCTTCAAAATAGAAAAGTATTCCCTACATTAACTTATTTTTTGTGTAATGTTAGAGCCTTATTCCAAACTTGCAATTCTATATGCAAAATGCCATACTGACTAAGTATAAAATGTAACATTTTTCAAATTTCCAAACAACATTGTTGGAGGCTTTATTCACCTTTGATAGCGTTATGGTCTTCGGTATGTTTTTCACAGGCCTTCTTGGAATGGCAGGTTTTCTTCCTGGGTACAGTCAAATATGGTGGGCAGCGGCGGTACAGAGATTTTTAGGTCTTTCCAAAATCCAGATCCACCAGTCTCCAGATTTAGATCACATTATGTTTGTCTTTAGGTTCCCTGACGCTTCATCACTGGCAGCAGCTTGCCCAGCCTCACCTGGCCACCATCTTGGACCCGCACCCTGGGGTTGTGACGAAGGGTTTCCGACCTCTGGCTCAGGATGCCATGTTCCAGCTGTCAGACATGGAGGAAGATGAGGAGGCTGAAGAGCACAGAGAGATTGCTGCCCTTGAGAAAGGAACAGCCGAAAAGGGTAAAGAGGAGCTGGATGAGGAAGAGGAGGAATGCGGGATAACCTTCAACGTACGTTGTTCATCCACACCTGAGGACAGAAACCGTTCTGCTGCACCTTGCACCAATCCTCCTCTCCCCTCGATCCAATCAACATCACCTGGAGCGCCTTCCACTTGCTCCTTTGTTCCTTCGGACCTCTGTTTGACACCCAATCGCGTCACAGAGAAATCCAACCAATTGGCTCTCCCCATTCCAGGAGCTTCTGCAACAGCTGTCCAATCACAAAGTAGAGTTTCCACCTCAGGATCTTCTTCATGTGGTACAGTTTTTCTTAAAATGTTAAGACTTTAATGTGACACCAACACTGTGAGATTTTCTCATGAGCTTTGTTTTCTGTTTAGTCCAAAACCCAGGAAAGAGTCAGAGCTCCACCTTCTCTACCTATACCTTCACAACCTGTCGCATTCTGCACCCTACTGACATCACACAGGTCACACCAAGGTAAGCCAGCTGCAGAGTATGACAAAGAAAATAAGGCAAAACATCAGATGTGGAAGCGCTGTTTTGAGAGAGAAGTTGAGATAACTCTAAATTCAAAGTGATTGTCTTGACTTCTTTGTGTTTTCCAGCTCTCAGTCGTCCCTTTCAGCCAACACGCCCAGCTCCATGAGAACGGGTCCCAGTACTCCAGTAACTCCCTGCAGGCTGAGTTTGGCTGATTCCTTCCCGCCTCGACGCCCTCCAGCTCCCCCCTGCGGTCTGGCCAAACTGGTCCTAGAGAGAGGTATTTCTGCACAAGTTTCCTCTCCATTGCCCAGATCTGCTCCACGGCAACCCCTGTTCCGACTCATGCCAAGCACACCGCCCAACTCCCCCTCTCACTCTCCCACTCCCTCGCCCGTGCCTATGGAGCCTCGCCAACATCCCTCTGACAATTTTCTAGCCTCACGGCCTGCAGAGCTTTTTCTCCAAGATGTGTACGGGTTGAACCTGGGCCGAGCCCCACATCCTGACCTGCCCAGCCCTTCCCAGGAAACCCCCAGCCTCTCCTCTTGTTCTAAGCCAGGCCGAGACAAGGCCAACCTAGTCAGCGGTAGTCTGGTAGAAAGACTTCGTCGTTTGGGGTTCACTAAGGTGCTGCACAGTTCAGAGTCTGACACTCCAGTGCCGCACCAAGAGTCTGCCACGTTTGTGTCGGCAGGCGGTGGAAGTCTGATGGATGGCTTGCGGCGCAATCAGAGTCTCCCGGCGATGATTGGCGCCAGAGCAGGTAGTAAGTCAACCGGACATCCTCCTCATCCGACCTCCCTGGCAATCCCCCCACCACCTTGGGGAAACCTTAAAGAACGACGCCGGCATCTTGCCTCCATCTCGCACCCTCCAAGAAGTTCAAAACACTAAAGGAAGGAGCCAAACATCGCTAACACCTCCACCTAAACTCTTTCCTTTCTGCCTTTTGGAGAGAGGAGTCAGGGAATCAGCAGGAAGAACAGTCCCTTCTTTTCATGACGTCAGTTAAAAGCACAATTGAACTCAACTGTTTTTAGTGATGCTGAGTTTTCTCAATGTACATGATGCTTGGCCTTAGCTTGACTCTTGCGTTGGGTGTGCATTTCAGTAGTTCTCGTGAGACTCTGGATGTTCAGGTGCAACTGGAAGCAGGATTCCTTCGTAGTCAGGAAAAGGCCTGGAATTTGATCTCGGTATCTTCCCAAGTCAGGATAATTTGAGGAAATGAACAGTTTGGAAACTTTTTTTTTTTTTTGCAGAACAGACTTTATTCCCAATCCTAATATCTAAAGATTCTTTCTCCTTTTTACTGAATACTTCCTTTTCATTTCCTCCTTTCTGCATAAATTTCTTTTTATTTTTGTATCCTTTATCTCTCCTTGTATCCATCGCCTTCTTTTTACCTTTCTTCCCCATATCCTCCATTTCTTCTGAATGTATTCCTTTCTTGCTTTTTTCCAGCATTCATAGAAGTATTTTCTGTAAATCAATGGTGAACGTTAGTGTGCTCATGTTTTAAAATGAAGGTAAACTTTGAAAGTTGAGCCGTAGGAATCCTGTGAGGGAGGAAGTACAGTAAACTTGTAAGTGTATGAGGGTTTGTGGAAGTCGATAAGAAAGAACAAGGAAAATGTTGTGAAAGAAAGTTTGTTTTGTTGGATAATTAGGAAAAGTGGTGACCTGAACAACTGAGCATCCAGAGTCTCGCTGTTCCAAGGGCTTGTTCTGTAATCAGCAAGAAGAACTGTAGAGCAATGTCATCCCAGCCTATAACCCCGTAAATGGTGATTACGTCCGCTTCTAGAAAGATGAGCCTCTGGTGTCGGTGGAGGAGCTTTTATTACTTAGGCTAGCTAGAAGACTTAAAGCATAACATGAAACTGCCAGGTAAAACCTGTAGTCCAGCCATGCCTGTAAACATACCAGTGTTGGGTTTATTTTTACTGTTAATATACCTTAACTTTTCCGTCCGTGTGGTGTGGCAAAAGCATCTGCATGAAAAGCAACATTGCCTACATGTCCCAGCATGCATCTGGGGAAAGGTTAAAGCAAGGCTAAAACCAAAATAGACAAAATTTTTAAAATAGGGAAGGAGTAATTGGGTGTGGGAGGGATCTGTTTTTCTTCAGGTTTTTGTGTTTTGTGTGTTTTTATGAATATGAGGCCTTAAATAGAGGCAAGCACTGTTTTCAATAAAGTTTGTTGCTATGTTTTAGTTGTACTTAGTCGGTTCTGGGGATCATTGCTGAACTAAACTGAACATATTTGATTTTTCCACGAGGTCAGCTTCAGACTAAAGGGGAAGGGAAATTGCAGTACCAACATTGGACAGCAGGTGGGAGCATTTCCCACCTAGAAAGTACTTGAAATCAGCCATGTTCCTAAAATGCCTAAACATTAAATCCTGACATTAATGAAAACATGTTATGTGTCTGGTAATAATATAAGCTAATAATTTAACTAATGTTGCATTTTTTTCCACATAGAGGGAATCCATGTTAACGTGAAAAAAACTTTATTTTTGTTAAAAATAAATATTTCAGGCTTGTATATGTTTAAGTAAGCATTGTGAAAAGGAAAAAATTACCTATGATGGAGGCGTAATGAGTATTTACATCTTTTCCTTGTAAAATTTAAGCTTTGTGGCTTTTGATGGATTAAACATCTACAATAAAAACAGAACTTCCTGGTGTTTCCCAGCTGTAATCAGGATCCTATGTTGTTGCCTCTTTTCTAAAATAAAGCTACTGAAATTAAAATGTCTGATTTATTATGAGAGGTTTGATTGGGGATGTTGTGTAGGAACTTATGAAGATAAAGAATGGTGATTTTTGTTTGTTTTTACAACTGATAGCAGCTGATTAGCATCTCAAAAGCTAAAAAAATACCTGAACTATGACCCCAAATCCCAGAGGAGTTGAAAAGAAAGCTTCATGGATAATGGCCTAGTCAAAGTACAGTTGAGAATCTGTGGCCGGGCTTCTTTACAGACCCTCTCCATCCAGAGTTGATGTCAGAAGCTGGTAGAGACACACCCCAAATGACTTTGCCGACTCCAAGGGACTGAATATAAATGCATTCCACACTTTTCAGATTTTTATTTGTAAAATTTGACTTAAATTTTAAAATTTTGCACCAATTTGTGTTGATCCACACATTAATTTTTAAAGAAAAAAAGGTGAAGTGGATGGGGAGTGCATTTGAATCCTTCCAACCAGACTGTAGATAGTTTTACCTCTCGGTTTAATCGTTCAGCGCTCCGACCCGCTGCATCACAGCGGACATATCTTAATGCTGTCGGAGCTGGATGAGAACTGCCCCAGAGCGAAGTCCAGACCCACCCCGACCCCGCTCCCCACTCCGAACGTTGCATAAATGGGCTGGGTGAAGTTAGCCCTGAAGCTGTGGAGGTGCATCATGTTGTCCGCCACGCTGTAGAACGCCAGCATCCCCGCCGACAGATCGGCGTAGACGCCCAGGCGGGGCGAGTAGGTGACGGGGATGTCCCTCTTCTCGTTGGCGTGCATGGCCGAGCAGCAGGTGTCAGACAGCTCCAGCGTCCAGGACTGGGCGTTGTAGCCGAGGCCGGACCGGGCGTCGTTGCCCTTCCTGCTCAGCGAGCCGTAGGCCACGCCCACTGAGGAGCCCCGCCCCCTCCACTCCACCTCCCAGTAGGAGCGCTGGGCCTGCAGCGGGCTCTGGCACATCACCTGGGTCCAGCCGTCGAAGCGCTGGGGCGTGTCGGCATAGGGCTGCGTCGGACCCTGCAGGATAGCCTTGGTGTTGCCTTCGGAGAGTACCAAGCGCTTGTGAGCTGTGTTGGGGTCAAGGGTCAGGATCACAGAATCTAGAAGGGAATTAACCAATTAAAAATAAATACTTTAAAGGCACTATTTTCCCCTTTTACAAGAATATGGTGGCATTTTATAGCACAATCAAGTAACTATGTTACCTTCAGTTGTTATGAAAATGATACAAATATCAAATATGAAACTGGGCCTCCGTCTCTTTAAGAAACTACTCTCTCCGTCTTCAGGAAGTCATCACAACATGGCTCCTCTATTAATCCTTTAGTAAAGTTTTAACCAGTGTTTCACTGAGAAGATGTTATACCAGGTGTCTGCTAATTGCTTCAGGCTAGTCTGAAAGAGTTGAGTGTGGGAGGAGCTACGTCTCAAAGGTGGGGCTAGGTCCAACCAGGTGTTTTGCACAGCTGAATAGTTTCCATGGAAATTAACGGATTTCTCAAACATGTATGAAAGTATCAAGGCAAAACTCCAGCTATGTTTTTGATGATGTAAAGCTCAAAAAAGAAGATTTTACATAATACTGCCCCTTTAAACAAAATGTAGTTTCACTTCTTTCACTCACACTGGAGAAACTCCTCTCTGGATCTCGGTTCTGGTGCCTGGATGCTGTCAAGGTTGATTTCTCTCACTGGAAAAATTGGCAGTATGTCATTGAAAGAGCAGATCTTTCGGCTGAGTTATTATTGCAACATATAATGTCAGATATATTTGTTATAAAGAGGTGACGGTGTTGGCTCACATGCAGAAAAAGCTGGAGCTTGAGTCATTGCATTCGGCAGAGGCGTGTCCAAGAACAGACCTGGGTTAACTGTCCAATGAGAAACCACGATTAAACCGATTCTCTAAACTATGAGACGTTTACCAGGGATGAAGAGCAGCCATCTTACTCTCTGTTGGTGTTTCTAACAGATCCGCCATCCCGCCTGTTGGACCAAAGAATTAAAAATGAAAACTTCTTTCTTCAGCCAAACTTTTAACTGTTTTGTTTCCTGAAATGAGCAGATTGATTAAACGCTGATGGAGGAAGCGTTCGGGTCTTACCGGGGTTTCCTCCTGCAGCTGCGGTGTTATTAACAGGGGTGGCCTGGTTGGCGCCTCGTCGATGTGAGCGAAACAGGCTGCTGATCGACGCCATCCTGCTGAACGCTGCATAAAAACAGGAATGTTTACTTACTCTTTATAAATGCTGCAATGCTCAAATTCTGCCACATGGTGGCGACAAAATGCAACAATGCGATTATACCACCAGATGAAGCTGGAGCTGGAGCTGGAGCTGAAGCTGGAGTCGGAGTGGCTGTGATTAGAGTTGGAATCGTAGCTGCAGGAGGGGCGACCGGGTTTTGACTAGACCTGCTCCAGAGAGACGGGCCCCCTCTGCGGCTGGGGGTGGGGCTGGGGTTAGACTCACGCTCTGTTGGGATGGAGATATGAATGTTTCCAAGGCTTTGAACTTTTAGTCTGCTGTTAGGATTATATGTGAAAGACAGAAAGTAGTGAAGAAGTTTGAAGGGGAAGAAAAATATGTTTTTTTTAAATAAAAATCTGAAAAGATGTTTCTAGCTGAAGTTCCATGAATAATTTTCAAAGAGGATGTACACAGTGCAAATCAACTTACTATGTTACCTTCAATTGCTATAAAAATGCTTCATATATTTATTTGTATCTAATATGACTTAAAAGAAATTTGACTTTCTAGCTTAATGCCTTGAAATTGGGCCTCTGCGTCTTAAAGAAGCTTCTACTCTTTCTGGAACTCCACCTTCAGGAAGTCATCACAACATTTCTCCTCTATTAATCATTTAAAAACGTTTTTGACAGCGTTGAACTGAGAAGTAGCTCATATAATGAGCTCAGCAGATGTGCAGTTGGACCAGGTGTTTGCTAATTGCTTCTGGCTAGTCTGAAGGAGTTGAGTGGAGGAGTTGTGGGGAAGGGATGAAAACACTCCAGGTATGTTTTTGATGAGGGAATAACATTATAACATGATGCAAAGCTCAAAAAAGAAGTCAATCTAACATAATAAATTAGATACAGGTTTGGACTAGGCCATTCTTTGCATGTATTATTGGTTTCAGTTCCGTTTGAGCATGTCATGACCTCCAGCAGGAAGTGAGGAGATTTTTAAACCCCAGCCGGCGCCCGCTTACCAGCCTCTCTCTCCTCTCGTCTCCGTCTGGGCGAGTTTGTGTTTCCTCTGTCTGCAACCATTTTGAAAACATGCTGATGTGTTTCTGCTAACTGCATGAAATTCAAAAGCATTCTTATTAAAAATCTCACCTACAGGTGCGTCCCTGCTCCTCACGTCGGGACCTCTGAGTGCTGTTGGACATAAAAACCACTCACCACCATGTTTGACTGAAATCCTTTCAAATTAAAGTTCTTTAAAGCGTGGCGTACCTAGTCCTTGTCGGTCTGTACTTCGGACATCCAGAGAAATACTTGAAGTCGGGGTAAGGTTGTTGGTGTTGCTTTTACTCAGACCGGAAAACACTAGAAAGAGGAGAAAAACCACCCGCCAGGTTTATGAAAATACTTTCTGAAGAGTTCATTAGAGCTCAGAAGAAAACTCACAGTCACGAAGCCCTTTTTTCCCTCCCAACCGGCTGGCTGAAAAAGACCAAAAACCGTCACTGTTGGGTTAAAAAAGGCTAAAAGTGTTCTGTGATGGCAAAAAGGACAGCGCTCTGTACTTACAGCTTCCCAAAGTGAACAGTTTGGTTTCATTGACTGAAAGAGACCAAATGAAAACGGTTATGACTTAAAGCAAAAGTCCAAACCTTCACTGCAACAACACAAAATCTTACCAAGTATGTTTGGTCCAGTTTCTAGTGCTCTTAAAGTAAGACAAAGCTAACTTACAAGTAACTTTTCAGCAAGAATTATGAGCTTGTTTCCTTAATATTGGCATAAAAAATTATTTATTCCATTAGCAGATTATTTCACTTACAACTAAACTTTTTTTTTCACATTATGAATGAAATAATCTGGAATGTTGAGGCATTTTTTACTTAAAACAAGCTCAAATTTATTGCTGAAAAGTTAATTGTAAGTTAGTTTTGTCTTATTTCAAGTGTACTAAGATATTTGCAGTAGAAACTGGACAAAAATATTTGGTAAGTTTTTGTGTTTTTGTGGGGAGTTTCTTCTGACAGACCTTGCTTGTTGATCCTCCCCAGCTCCTGATTGCACAGATCCTCCACTCGGTCCCTGAGGGCCAGCACTGCTTCTCGAACGGGTTCAAAGGTCGCATTGTGATTTACTTGCACGGCCGGCAGGTCGCCGCATTCAAGAGGACTGCTCATGGTGTCGCACGTCTGAGGATAAGTAAACGGCTTTAGACGACAATCAACACTGGTGGAAATATTTTTTCTCATGTTAGAAAACTTTAAGAGCAAATTCACAATAAATGCCATCTCAAGGCATTTACAAAGAAAAACATAATTTAAATTTAATCAAACATATATTCCAAATTATTCTAGTTATCTAACTGTACTGTATCCTCAATTAATTATCAAACTAGCTTAAAAAGTTTTTACCTAAAGAAACACAGCAGGTTGCATCATGTCAGTGTTATATTATAATAATCAATATGTTTCATCACGTGTTCTTAGATCATATTGCGTTGAAATATTTGCATTAACTTAGGGAAAAAATACGATTTTTACATAAAGTTATCACACTGTTAGAATGTTATGTCAGCTCTGGCCTACTGTTAACATTTTATCATAAAAACCTCTTAAATTTGTTGTATTAACCAGCCTATTTGTGGTTTTCTTTTTGTGTGTGTGTCCTGTTTTATTTTTCTAATATATTTGTATTTCCCTCTCCCAAACTGTTCTAAGTTGATAGAAAGAAATGATAGCAAATGATCAGAGAATATTTCTGCTTTTTAAGTTGTAACTGACTGAAGAAATAAAACAAAAACAAAAGAATCAGAATCAGCTGACATTGGAAATATTTGAGTAAACTGCATCTGTAAAGGTTCTGACCCGCTACAGACATTCATGAACAATCCGTACCTGCAGGTAGTAGATGTTGTCTCCGCAGTCCGCCAGGTCCTTCATTTCTGTGTCCCTCTTCCTCCGCTCCCTGATCTCGGCCTCCAGGTTGTCGGCGACCTCCTGGGCCTGGTTCATCTTCTGCAGGCTGGCCTGGTCCAGTACCTCCTCCAGCAGCTCCTGCAGATGCTCCACGGAGCGCAGCAGCTCGCCCAGAATGCTCTCCGTCTCATTGTGCACCTTGTCTGCAGAACGCTGTTGCCAAGATTGGAGACACACTCACCAATTCGCTCTTGTTTTATCCAGACAGCAAACATGGTAATTAAATGTTGAATTATGGTAAATTGATGGTGGATCAACCAAACAACATTGAAAAGGTGTTTAAATTGATTCAAATTCTGTCATATTTCAACATTGGGTGCTTTTTTATTCTGGGTACTAAATTTATCTTGCAGTTTCACCAACCTTCACTCCTTCCATCATCTTCTTCATATCCTTCAGCTCCTGCTCCCTGTGTTTCAGTTTCCGCTGGTTGTCTGCTTGGATGTCTGAAAGCAGCTTCTGCACAGGGATGAAACGGCGTGAAAAACAGGACGAGCAGAAGGAAGCAACTGGGTACAGTAGTGGCGAGGAGGAGCGGCGTAATGGGACAGGAATGCTGTTAGGAATGCATTCAGCCTGGCTTTAGAGTCATTACCCAACAAAAGGTGCAGAGGAAGGACACGTCAGACAGAAAGCCGTTAGATACAACAATAAGCGCCTCGCAGGAGGCTGGATATTCTGGAGTTTTACTCCCACAATAACTTGTAAAAGTATTAATATAGCTTGAAGTTTTAATATTGTGACCTTTGTTGTTATTACTGTGACAGACCAACAGAAAAATGCACAACATTTTGAAGAAAAGGGAGATCATGATGACAATGAAAGCAGTTAAAGTCCAGATTTTAGTTCGCTACAAGATGAGATCAGTATTGAACTTTAAGGTCATGTCCAAAATGATAAAACATTTCGGAACCTCACTGGTAGATGCATTGTACTGTTGGAATAAGGAATAAGGAAGCTGGTCAGAGTTGATGTGAAGATTGATAAAGCTAAATAAGGGACAATACAGGAAGAAAACCTATTGGAGGATGTTGAAGACTTTAGTGTTTGGCTTAGGTTCACCTTCAACTAAACAACCAATACAGCCAAAGCTCTAGGTTCAGATCAAACTATGTTGATGAGTTAGAATGGCCTAGTTTAAATGAGAATCAATGGTAAGATTTCATCCAATGTCACGAAGCTTGAGCCACTCCACAAGGGAAATTGAAAGCTGAAGACACAGTATTGACTCAAGACACTATTTTATGTTGGTCTCTCACAAAATCCCAAACAAATGCTCTTAAGTCTTTGGTTGTAATATGGCAAAATGTGAAAGATAGAGTTTGAGAATAGTTGCCCTCAGGAATTGCTTTTTACGCACCTGTCTCTCCTGTCGCTCAGCCTTGGTGGACACACACTCGTGGTCTTTGTGCTGATTGCTGGTGCACAGCCAGCAAACAAACATCTTGCACTGGCGACAGTAGAACTCCTGCAGGTACTTGTGCTGGGTGCAGATCTTCTCCGCCAGATTGCTGGTCGGTGGGATGAGCTCATGCTGCTTGAGAGACTTCTTGGTCTGATGAGGCTTCAGGTGGGTCTCGCAGAAGGAGCTCATGCACGCCAGGCAGCTTTTCACGGCGGCACGCTGCTCCCCTTTGCACATGTCGCACAGAACAGCTCCAGTGGACAACCCGGACTTAGATCTAGAGGACAACCCGCGAGCGCTTCGGATGGAGTCTCGAACTTCTGATTTGAGGGCCCCTTTGCGGAGCTGCTCCACAGCCTCGGCCAGCATGGTGTTTCTGGACAAGGGCGGCTTGGGGCAGAAGGTCTGGCGGCACTGGGGGCAGCTGTAAATCCCTTTGGGGTCATCCTTGCTCCAGTAGTCTTTGATGCAGGCCATGCAGTAGCTGTGTCCACAAGGTATGGTGACTGGATCATTGGGGAGCTCAAGACACACGGGGCAGTTGAACTGCTCCTCCGTCCACAGCTTCCCACTCATTGCGATTTAGCCAAATACGAAGAAAGCCCAGAGATATTAAGCTAAGAGTCATCAAGATTAATCCAGAAATTAGGGAAGGTTGTGCGTAATCCAGATTCTCAGGAGGAAAATGTTGAGTCTCAGGTGAGAGAAAGCAAAAAGAAGAGATGGGTGGGGCCAAACTCACCAGGCAGGTCTAGCTGGGGAAACGGGTGTCGGCAGAAAACTGCTGAATGAACGGAGGGTAAAGGTGTGAGTGGCTGGTCATTGTCCTGTTCATGTGATGCAGGACTACAGGAAGCATTCAGGTTTAGGTTTCTTTCCTGGTTACAAGAGTGAAGATTCAGATAGTAGAGATATATTTAGGGAGAGTTAAAAGGAAAAAATCTTGGATCTTCAAACATCAAATCACTAAAAGAGCAGTTACTTTAAGGAAAATCACAGCAACACCCTAAAGAATGGTAAAATGAGTCAGAGTCATGCTGGTTTTGGCTACTGAAGAAGAATTCACTCTCTTAATTTACTTAGGTTTTTGATTTTTTATCATAATTATTTCAGAAAATCCAATAAAGTAACACAAAGATGCTGATATTAACTATTTGATGTAAGCTAATGATGGATCAGAATTAGCAAATAATCACAGCCTATAGACTCAGTTTGTGTCCTTTAGCTCAAGCAAGCTTAGATTATACAACACAACAATGATCTAAAACTCCACCTCTGAATACATCAGTAAAATAAAAAGTCACAAATTAAAATTTTGGATTTTAGCCTCGTCAAAGTCTAGGGTTATATTTATTACTGTAAATGCGTAACGACAGTTTGTTGTTGGGTAGAGTAACATATTTTTATTTAGTACTGCTAACATTTGGGCTCAGTGGCTATGCTAATCCCAGTTAGCCTAGCCTAGTTAATGGTAGCATAAGCTATGTCAGGCTAATGCCAGTTAGCCCTTGTGTTTTCATCACCATGCCACAGCTAACAAACATTTTAAATTATTAGTGCAGAAGCACTACTAATCTAGCAGAAAACTAGCTACCAGCTAATCCAGGGTATATTTCTTTTTGTTTTCAGAAACAAAAGCCTTACCATGAAACATAGCTTTATTATGAAACTTGTACAATTTAAATCTGGAAACCAAATAAGCCTCATTAACCCAATTTATGCAAAATGATTCAGAATTACATATTCTTTAAAGTAATGTGTGAATATTATGGGAATGTAATTTTTCCTCACAATTTGTAGTGATTTTTGACACCAGAATCATAAACCTTTCAGTAATGAGTGCTGTGTTGTTTTGTTATTCCACATAAAAACGTTTTTTAGCATAAAAACATAATGAACAAACAAAATCTACAAGTGCCATGTAGTGATCTATGCCTGTGGGAGAAAACTCAACCTGTTTGTGTGACGTAACTCTTGGCTTTATCAAATCCTTAATCCCACAATGGTGTCACTTTCTTTTGCTTAATCACAGTAATGGTTGTCAGAGCAGGTTTTGCATTTAATTATAATGAAGCGTAGGTGAAGTGTTTACATTTCCATGTTGTATTACCATAAAAAATGTTTCAAGAAGGCCTGCGGTTGTTGTAATTAAGAGGTTTTGGATTTATCTACTACCAAATCGTGAATGTTGTTAATAGAGATCTGTTGTTTGAATTGCTCAGCTAAAAGAAACTAGACAAAGAAGATGGCATCATGTGTGACAAGATTACAGTAAAACAGAGATGCACCAATATAATGAAGCAAAGACAAAACTGATTACTTATAATATTAAGTTAGCATAATTAGCATTAGCCTTCCCAGCGGGCAGGATCAAAAATAGCAAGTTTGCAATCATCCAGTAACCAGTGAGGGTCAATCAAACTGAAAACCTACCAATTTCTGCCATCTGCCAGTTTCTCTGTCAACTTATCTTGTTGTGTATTCTCTTGAGAATCAAAGCATGGTGCTGGAGGTGTGATGATATGGGATTCCTTGCAGTTTAAAACCTCAAGAAAGTAGAGCAATGCTCTAAAGGTGATAAAAATCAGATAGCAAACATCTACCGAGAGTTATTGCTGTTGAATGGGCTGTTAAATCATGGAGTGCACTAGATGATTTTTAGTACACCCTGATGTGGAAATAGCTACACTTGGAAGAGCGTTATCATTTTTCTTTTTCATGCCATGACCCTAATTTTGAGAAGCAGAACTTTATCTTAAGACTTGAGGAAGGAAAACACTTGTGGTTTCCTGGTAAATATGGCTCTGATTTACGTCTCTGACAAAGAAACTTGGGAGAAATGTGCTAACAGAGAAGTGCCGCAGGAAGCTGGAGTGCATCTGGCGAACATCACTTCAGTGGTAAACTCCATCAAGCTTTCAGAGCAAAACTACAATCATGAAGCTGGAGAAAACCAAAGGGACAAGAAATGTGTGAAGTTTTGAACATCTTTTCAAATCCCTCCAGGATTTAGTTTTTTGTGATTTTTTGCCATTAAAAACACAGTTTAGAAATATTTGTACTTAAGTGTGACGGTAAAAGTGAGTTTTTGTTATTCGCCATGTCGGTCACGGACTATAACGAGAATTCAAGTAAGACTGAGGCAGCAGTGGAGAAGAAAGAAGAAGTACTGCCACCTGCAGGTGGGAGTTAGCAGTCACTTAAACCTGCAGTAAGTAATTTTTATTAAAAAAATTTTTGTTTGGCGTTTTTGTCTAAGCTGTCACTATGTCGTGACAGTATAGTATGAGACAGATAATCTGTGAAAAAAAATCTGAGCTTCCAACAATCAATCAGAGTC
The DNA here is from genome assembly GCA_903067095.1 of Girardinus metallicus. Lineage (NCBI taxonomy): Eukaryota > Metazoa > Chordata > Actinopteri > Cyprinodontiformes > Poeciliidae > Girardinus > Girardinus metallicus. The sequence continues at coordinate 58,706 of CAEGAE010010244.1, forward strand.
AGGAGGCGGGTCTTAGCGCTGTCAATCATGCCCATGTGTGCCCTGCTACAGTAAGGCTAGTTAGCATGGCCACAGTTAACAGGGGTAAACAGTTGCCTTTGTAAAGGCAAGTTGTTTCTCTTCCACTAGCACATTTACCAATGAGTACATGAGGATGATTGGCAGCACTAAGCCCCGCCTCCTGGCTCTGATTGGTTGTTTATGGTGCATTTCTTCAGACAGCAACAGTAGCTCAGAGAGGTAGTGGAGAAGATTGACCTTTGCACAAATTATCTGTCTCATATGTTTTAACAAATATGTAAAAAAGCCAACATTTTTTGGGGAAAATTTGCAATAAACTCACAAGTAAGAGATTAAAGAAGGAACACTGTAAAATCTTTATTTGTAAAATAAATTTGATGTAGTAATCATGCATTTCTGAGCCAATATTTTGTCCTAACAACTTCAAGCTTCCAGCATCTTTTTGAGGTTCTGCTCAAATATCAAAACTTGTGCCATTTTACAGTGTGAGGTCAGCTTTTCTGCTCACATCAGGTTGACCCCCAGCGCTAACAGCGTGGTCCAGAGCGCCGCTGTGGCGGTGGCCGCGGCACCGTTAAAGGTCTTGTCGTGGGCGTAGGTGATGATGTGCAGGGCACCGCTGTAGGCCTCCTCGCAGGTCGGCTGGATCTCCTCCTGGGGGAGCTCGAAGCCGTAGGTGCCGTTATCTCTCAGCTCGAAGGTGAAAGTCAGGGGGATGTCCTGCATTCGGGCCCAGTCTCTGGATGAACCAGAGTTGGAGTCTGAAGAGAGGATTATGCTGGTAAAATCCTTTAAACCTATGATTTGTAAGTACTGAAATAACTTTATACATACATAACACAGCTGGAGAGGTTCCGACTCTGTACTTTTTCCCATGGACTTTCCAAATGGCTTCAGATGCTCCCTCTCCCACCTTCATCTGAGGAATTGGAAATATTCAGACAACTCTTCTCATCGATTTATTAGGCAAAACATAAAGGAAGCTGTTTACCAAACAAAGAAACGCTCTGGAGCTTCATCTGTATTCATGACTCCCTCCTGTTACTGACATATATTATGGCAAAATGAGCAGAGATTCGGCTCAGCTGTGCTCAGCGCCAGAGAACGGCAGCGCCGGCCATGCACAAACACTCGCGGGGGAGTGCGAGAACACGACGAGGAAACACTGCGGCCCGGTTTTAGTCACAGTGGGCCTCGACAAATGCCAACTGTTTATACAAGATCTGTTTTGATCTTGAGATCATGTGTGCATTCATACTAGATCACCAAAATTGCTAGTTTTAGCTTATATTTCTGGTTTAGCTTTGAGCAAAGACTAGGAAACTGATGTTGCTAATTTATGTTTGTGATAGTAGGGCATAAAATACTTGTGTCAGTATCCACAAACCACCTGCGAGAAAGCTACAGCACAGCTAGTTGTTACAGGAAGTTAGAAAAGTGTATGTTTAAAAATCCAGGGAGCAATCGCTGCAAAATGGATCGTTTATGATTCACTTTCCAGATTTTATCTACTGAGGAAATATTAGTGAATCTATTCATAGCCGCCATAATGGTTTTGTATCTGCAGGTTATCACGACTGAATTTAAATCAATATTACCCTAATAATGTCATATGCAGAAATAGAACTGACTGTAAAAATTAGTTAGTGTTTTGGATTTGGCCAAAATCATCCTGTGAAATGTGCAAAATCAGAAAAATGTAATCAAAATGAACAAAAATAAACATTTGAAACATCACTCTTGATACGTTTCACATTCTGAATTCAAATACTGGAACAAATTAACTTTTCTATGGTGATTCAGAGAACTGGGAGAACTCAGTATTCATTAGCCACTCCTCTGTTGAATTCAGCCAACCTTAGAAACAGCAGCACTGCCTGAACGCTTCTCTCTGATAAAGGCCAGGAACAACACATGGAGCTTCATAATCCAGTTTTGCGAACAGTAACTCTTGGCTCTTTTAGGTTATTACCTGCATCGTTCCTGGTCAGGATCTCATTCGCTACTTACTGTCAGCTTCCTCCTGCTTGTTCCGCTTTGTTGTTTGCAGATGAGGGTTACGATGCATGTCATTTATTTACATATTACATATTTCTTCATGCCCAATCAGCACAGACCTAAATATCTCATGTAACCTGACAGCATGCAAACAAAATGTGCACAAAAACCAAAGCTCCTAGTGCAGATGGTCCTGCACAGCTACAGAGTATTGCATGTGCAAAGCATGCATGGATGTAAATACCAGCTCATCGTAGTTGGAGGCGGTGAAGTCGGGGTGTCCGTAGGGAATCAGGAGCAGCTGGCCGTAGGAGTGGATGGTGAGGAAACACAGGAAGTCTTCCTTTCTGCTTCCAACAAAGTAAGTTACGGCCTGGGCCTCGGGTTCTGAGATGGGCCCTCTGCCGGGGTAGATGTTGGAGTTGCAGTCAGACGACACTCCGACGGCTGCGAACGAAAACAGAATCAGTCGCTGACACAAACCAACAAGCTGCTTCACAACGCGGAGCTCGGTGATGAGACACTCACTGCCCCAGTTGGCATCAAAGTTGCGGTTGAGGTCGGTGCCGTAGCAGTCGCCCGAAGGTCCCGGTGACCTGTTCTTCCTCCACAGTCGGGTCTGAGCGGATCACAGTGTTCATTCAGTTGTGTCTAAATCCAGCAACGCAAGAAATTAACCACTTGACATTTTTCTAAATATTAAACCGCTGACGTCTCCTATACTTTGGGCTCATCGGATGTCATCTTCTTCGATGATTAAACCGCAAATCATTTTTACTCGAGTGCCCTTTTCCTAATAGCATATCCTCTCATATCCTGCTCATGTCCAGCTTGATCCGGTTGATCTGCTACAAAGCAGATCAACCGGATTTAATTTGATGAATATCCATCAAGATACTGACTGAGGAGTTCGTCCAGGAGAAGATGTAGCCGTCGACGTTGAGCACCGGCGTGATGTAGAAGTCCATGTTTGTCATCATGGCTTCCATTTTAGCGTCTGTTTTGTACGTTTGGAGAATCTGATTAAAAAAAACCAAGAAAACAGATTGAATGAGTTTAATTCTGGTTAAATTGCCAACTCACATATTTACTCATAAATTTAAACAAACAGCATCAAAGGGGTTTATAGTAAATCTGGAGAGCAGTACATCAGACGGTTTTCTTACCTGTCTGACAAAGTACTGACAAAACGCCGGAGCGATCCATTCTCTGGCATGAATACCACAGTCCATCCAGATGGCTTTCTTTTTAGCGTCAGTCTTCAGACCGATCTGAAAAACCAGTTCAAACGCCTCTAAATATCAGCAGATCTAAGCATTTTCTACCAAATGCCTTTTTTAAATCCAGAATCTGGTTCACCCTCATCAAGCTAATCGTCCTGTTCTCATAGCTCTTCCCATAATCCACTATGGTCACAACATCGGGGTATTCCTTCGCCATCTGAGCCATCCAGCTGCTGATCTGTAAGGTGGAACAGCAATGGACTTTAATCACATTAAATATGTTTTATTATGTGTGAAACAACGATCGGGTTCTCTCACCTCCTCCATTGGATGGTACTGGAAGTAATCATACTCTGCTTTGTTGCTTAACAAAGCACAGAATACATGAGAATCTACTACATTTTGCTAAATATCAGAGCAGATTTTTAGCTTGAATCTGTATTCTGACTGAGAATTTGTTGGTAAAAACCAGTATGAAGTACATAAATAGGAGGAATTCCCTGAATAAAAACCCACCTCTGCAGCGTCAACGCCCCCACTGCTAAGATCAGTGGCACAAAGCTCAGACCCATCATCTTCACTCAGTCGAATGAAGCAGCTCGTTTGTTACCGTCAGTCTCACTTCCCTTTATAAAACCTTAATGTACATGTTTATCTGATAAAAGTTCACCTTTGCCTCTGCTACAAAGTGCTAGCAGCATTACCACGGTTAATATTTAATCTTTTATGAGCCTACATTAATTCACACCTGTTATTGTGTGTGAAGTAATAAAGTAATACCTGTTTTTTCTTTGTTTGTTATTGAGCGTGTCCTTGTTTTTAAGATAGTTAGATGACTTATGAAGCACTGCCAACATTTAGTTATCACTTAATAGATGCAGAAGCATATACTGGTGTGTTTTTGTTCTGGAAACAAACTAAACCAGTCACGTTTTAGCTACAAGCTAAAATCTGGTCAGAATTGCTAAAGTTTGTGCTTAGCAGCCAGGCTAATGTCTGTTAGCAATGCAAGCTAATTATTTTTCAACATTTTATATAGTGCTTTGAGTGGGCAAGAGGAATAGCTTTTTTTAATTTTTAGATCAGATTAGATTAGATACAGAAAAAAAAGAGTCTGTAGATTATCAGCCATCTGACACAAACAGTTTCACGGCTTCACTAAAGGAAGAGGGCAAAGGTCCTCACCATATAAGGTTATCCTGTGCCATGCAAAAGTATTCGCACCCCAGTAAATGTTTTTCACATTTTGTTACGTTACCATACGTCTGTTTGATATGTCTAGAAAATGAAGAGGTTCTCCCGGCTCATTAATTTGCGCTGAAAGCGTGATACTCTCAGAAGAATCATTCCACTGAGAGGCCGAGCCAGGCCCAATAAGCCGCTAACAGATGTGTGATGAGCAGAATCTGTGACTGAACTGGTGGAATAAGAAATATTTACATATTCATCGCTTCTGGAGTGAGCAGCAGGTAGCAATCAGCCCCTCTTGTGCAGCCTCAAATAGGCAAACACACTTTGCCAACTGTGGAACAACAGCAATCCTTTAAAAAGCCCTGAAATCGGGTTTATTTTTTGTAGCAGTCCATTTTTCAGGGAGCTGGTAAACCTGTCCAAAACCAACTGGACTGTGCTACATTAATGGGCTGTTTTTGGTTTATTATTGGTGCTAAGTTGTACCTAAATGATGCAAAGCATGTTTTTATTGTTTGTGTTCATGTTAACACTTAGTGGTAGCATCTTACCAGCAGGGGTCAGAACAATGCTTAGTGTTAAACACACTGTAAATGACAGTGACATATGTCTTTCTGCACAAGGAATGGAGAAACCAGTCAGACATTACGGGAACTGATTAAAGGTCAATCCTAAAAGCCGGACAACGGCCATAAACATAAAGCTGAAGCTACAAAACGTTTTATTTCAAACTATATTCATGTGTTAGTATGGTCCAGATCTTAATTCAAGAGTTAGAAATCACTGTTCACAGGAGTTTTACATCTCAGATCTGGCTTTACCTCTTAAACTTGTAAGGTGTGAACTTAAATCAGTTGGACGACAACCGATGAACATGCAGCAGGAATACAAAGTCATCAAGTCGATCAACAGGGAGCTTTCTGTCTACATGATCAGCAGCTTCTGAGGGAGGTAGCTCTTCTTAACTGCCTCAAAAATGAAAGGCCTTGTGATCCTTCAATGAGTGATGCATCGACCCAAGAAAGGTTTTCCCTTCAAGGCCTCTGTGTTGATGGTTACTTTCCTTGATGTCCTAAAATCCATCAAATTTCCTTTGCCTTTCTGCATTCACAATCAGGCTGTTGGTGTTACACACTGCAGTTAATGTCTGAACCAAATCAAAAGGAAAACACAGCCCTCAGAAGCAATGAGTACTGGTAAATGTAAGATTCTGGTCCCTTCAACGATTCCTCAACAAAATCAAAGTTTTAGTCCTTTCAAATTAACAAAGAAATGCTGCCTTGTCTTTTTTCCTGTGCAGTCTTTTGCTCATGTTTTGGTGTACTCTGAGAATAACGCCAAGTCTTTGCTCCTTCACCTTTGCTGACATGTGCATCATGTCTTTCTGCAAGTTGCTCATGAGATAAAGAGACAAGACCTGACTGAGGCGAATTACTGTGCACACGAACCCGGTTTGTGTTTATGTGTGTCCCAGATACAGAATCAAAACACATCATAGCTTCTTTTCTTCACAATGACGGATGAAAGCGCTAATGCTTTTGGATGAGAGAGACAGGCCATCCTGTTGCACTTAGACGCAACCTTAAAAACACAAATTCCTCTCTATAGGTTGTATCTGGAAACATTTCCAAGCATGCAAGCATCTTATAGAATAAAGAACTTTACAACCAAGACATGAGAAGTAAATTAACTTTTACTTAATGGCATTTTGGTAAAATTTAGATGAGGTTCAAGTCATTGACTGATGTTCTAGTCATCCTAATGGTTTATGAAGCTCGTTAACAGAGTTGCAGAAATATGGCAGGAAAATATTTTAGTGTACATTCCTGAGGCGGTTAAAGTTCCCATGGATCATTCTGAAAGTGAGCTCTGTCCCGGCTACAATGACATGTTATGAGTAATGTTTTGGGCATTTGATTTGTGTTGGACTTGTTCATTGATTTCTTTGGACTCATGCCTCACTTTTGGCTTCCTAAGTATTAGACAAGGGTGTGATTTACAGGGTGTCATGTAGCGTAATAGCTCTAAATGGGGCCATGTAGGCTTTTCATGCTGCTGGCAGATGTTTGCAATGCTCTGGGCCTTTATTTGCTAATTCATTTATCTGCCCCAAAGCATATGTGGTCATTACATGTAAATATATATGGCAAAAAACAAATATACATAATAATTTACTAAAAAACTAAGCTAGAGATGTAAACTACTGGGCAGTTTGTGCTACAATTAGCTTATAGTATCGTTAATTCAAAATATATCAGCTCTACTGTTAAAAACGATTAATGTGCATAGCTTAAAAACCGTGTTAGCTCACTGCTCTCAGTCAAATTAACAAGGCTAACTTCTTCAAACATTTACTTTGTCTGCAAAAGAAAACTCAGGGTGTCTGCAGGTTTCTGCAGGTCCAATTTAAAACCCTTTTAATGACACACTTTTTGTATACTTTTTTAATGACCAAAAGTATACAAAAAATACTTTTTTGTATATTTATACAAAAAGTATAAATATAGGAGATATTTGGGATATCCTGCTGGATTAGAATCAAGCATAAAAACATTGTTAGTTTTATTAGGTCTGTTGGAAGGGGCTTTGTGCAAAAGCACAAAAGATAAAATCTGCAATGGAGCAAATACTTTTTTATTGTACTGTTAAATGGACTGGTTTGAACGGCGTTGAACTGGATGATCTGCAGGTGAAAACCAGTTCTGAGGTGGTTCCTAATTAAACAGTGACAGCAGAGAGTCACGTGTTGAGCAACAGACTTTATTTGCACTTGTAATATATATTCTGAAGTGAGCTAACATTGATGCAGTGAAAAGTTATGTAACACACACTTACATAATTGTTTTATTTAATTTTTGCTGCTGGATTCAATCGGCATATAGTTATCTTATAGACTCTAAATGAATGTATACAAGAACTGATAAACACTCATTTCCAAAGTAACTAACAATACTGTCAATAAAACCTTAGAAATCACCAACAGCAGGCTGTTTTAATCAATTATTTGTTCCTATAATATAATCACGGATTGCATGGAATTAAACATTTTAATCCCTTCATGACTAATTTCCAGATTTGTAGCACATTTATAATGGCTGCCTGTCTAAACCTGATGATGAATCCAGCTGTTAAATCACTCATTTTTATGCTTATTTGAAGTGACACATTGCCACAAAATTGAATTAAACCCAGGTACTTTCAGCTCGAGTTCAGAAAGTAATTGGAAGGAAGGAAGCTGAATCAATGCGCAAAACAGAATAGTGATTATTTTATATTGTCCTGCAGCTTTTCTACTGTAGAGACACAGATAACTCATTGTCATATTAATTGAATGTACTCTCACTTTGAAAATCTACATTATTATAGCCCAAAAATGGATTTTACAGTTGAAACCAGAGTTTACAAGCACCAAATAAAAAAACACATACTCCATTTTTTCTTAAACCAGACCAAATGTTTCTTGTTTTATGAGTATAAACACTTCAGATTTTAAAAACATAAATAATAAATACTCTCTTATTGCTGCAGAATTGAGCAAATAGAAACAATCGCTAATAAATGGAGGTACATGGAGAAAACAAAAAACTCAACTGGGGCAGGATGTTCTGACCAAAATAGTTCAGAAACATCAGACATGCCAGGCTTGACCTGTGCAAAGCCCCTTAAGGCAGTAGAGATCAATACTGCAAAGCTCAACACTTATTGCTTGAGTGGAGGAGGATGGACGAGACTTTTGGCAATAGTTTAATAAGCTGTTATCAGTGTTTGGAGAAAAAAACACCAGCACATGTTAGCCAAGCTGGAGCACCGCACACACACACACATATAGATATACCTCCCACACATTAGAACAGGATAAAAGCAGAAACCATCACCAGGGCCGACAGCAACTTCCCGACAAAAACAAACCAAGCTGCATACCTCCCCCACAGAACAGGCTGCCTCCCCCTCCACCCCGCTGCCTCCGTATCTGTTTCTGAAGCGCTAAAACATGGACAGAGTTAACCCCTGAGAGTCTCTCGCATTGTTCCCCATAAATAACGCATCAGAGGAGTCCTTGAACATCTCTTATTTTCCTTGTGGGTCAGCCAAATCGCCAGATGGAAAATGTAATAGTTGCTCCACGGACTACGAAAACAAAATCTCAGAGACATTTTCTACTTTTAAACAAGTCATTTCAAATCAGTCGGTGCATAAACAAGACGGTGGCACTCACATACTCTCATCTAAAACACAGGATGTGCAAGTAACCATTAGTTTGAAGCTACAGCACCATGCTGTTCTTTAAACCACCAGACAATTTATTGCTTCTCTGTGAGCCACTTCAAATTGTGGCTGATTGAGCCACTTGTCACCAGACATGCTGGACAATTTGAAGGTTGCTCTCTGGTTCAGGAAATACAAATGCAACCATTTTCAGAGAAAGTGATAAACAAAATAAATCCTGAAAAAATGGATGGCAAATGCATCTTCAGTTCTAATCAACCAATCAATAACCCAATTGGCTTAAGACGACTTCTAAGTAGTAAGAAGAGTCCAGTTGTATTGGAAGTTCCAGCAAACGTGAAAGAAAACCAGCACTACCCTAAACACATCGTTACTTACCATCTTTATGAAGTTTTTTTTCCACCAACGAAAAGAAATTATCTCCAGCCCAAAGATGGTCACAAGCTAAAGGCAAAACCCGCTCCAGACTCATTTATTGCACAGATTTAAGAGATGCTACAAAGAAGGTTTATTACTTCTCATTAAAAAGCTTTAAGTGAATAGATTTAGCTGTTTGGTCTCCACACAACCATGTAAGACCCTGGAATGACGATAGAACAGCAAGACTGCACGCAAACCTGGGTGATAACTCAGAACTTCCTGATGCATTCAATTGTTGGTTCAATCCAAATAATTTCACTTCTACTTTTAGACAACATGGTGGATTTCTTGTTGGGAATAAATTATTTTAGCAGCAAGCATTCTGGGATCAAATCCCTGTCATAGAAATGTCTGCTGTTTCAAATTTGGAGAGTTTCTTAAAGCATTACAGTCATAAAACTTGAATAATATACAAGATCTGGTAAATCTAAAGGAGCTGCTGAGGCTCTCCCCTTTTAACGCAGGATTGCATTAAAAGTGTCAAATTAACATTATTTGCATTAAAAGTCAGTTAAAAGAGTCAAATTTGCATTAAAAGTGTAATTATTTACCAAATGACACTTAATGACAACAGTCGTAAACATTCATGAAGACTCCTTCATGTTCATAACAGGTGTGTAATGTCAGTCTTATGCACAACCGTTCATATAAAATGTTACTGAAAATTATAAGTAGTCTAGTTTGCCACAAACATGTAAGATTTTATTTATCTGTAAAAACTTCTGCCAGATTTGCTCACTCTAGAATTGTGATTGGTGCCGGAGAAAATCATTGAGAGGGCTGCAAATGGCCCTCGGGCCACACATTGGACAACAATGGTTTAGTTCAATGCACAATAGTGACTCAGGTAAAAACCAGACTGAAATCCAATTAAGAGTCTATTCAGTGGCTCTACAATGTATTGACTCTACAGAATGAACACAAATGCAAAGAAACTAAAGATAAATATTATCTTCCGTCCGACTTATATTTATGATTGTTTTTGTTTTGTTTTGTTTCCAAAAATTATACTGAGGTTGTACAAAACGTAGAAAAGAAAAAAAAACTGGTAATGTTGATGTGCAGCTTCGGTCTCAGCAGAGTTGAATGAAGCGAGGGAGAAAGAGAGAATAAGAGAGAGAGAGAGAGAGAGAGAGAGAGAGAGAGAGAGAGAGAGAGAGAGAAGATAAGTGTGTGTGAGAGGAGAGAGCTCACCAGTTGCCCTTAGCAGCGCAGCCTCATTCCTCCACAGTCGGGCTTCAGTCCGATTGTTAAGAGCGTCTCCCGCCTCGCTCCAATTGACATCCGCAGGTACTTAAATTTAGTTTAGCCCGTTTTGTTCCAGAAGCGCGCAACTCCACTTTGCGTTGTCACCAAGTTTTCCAGCGCAACCTGAATTCCTCCGGGGGGTAATGAAGATAAAAGGCGACGGGTTGACTCCAGCGCGGCGGTCTTAAAGCGGTCCTCAGGTGTGGTAAAAGCAGATCGGTAATTAGGACGGAGAGGATGGCAGCGCACGCGGCGAACGGGAGCGCGCAGGAGTTGCTGTCCGTGTGCGGGGAGAATGGGAACGTGAGCGTGGGGAACATCAGCGTGGAACTTATGGACCAGAACACGACCTGCTCCAACAGCGCCGTACTGAACCGACCGGCTACCAGAGCCCGAGGTAAAACCCGCACCTTCATGATTCCCTTTCGTTTTCTGCTACGGATCTCTAATATATGCGCTCACCCAAATAGTGATAATATTATAATAATAGGTATATTTAAGTCCGTCTGAGACTTAAGTACTTATAAATAAAATTGGAAAGGCATCACGTGTCTATCTATTTATGATTCCTGAACAAACATATACAAATACGGTTTAATTTATCTACATATATAACTGTTAAGTTGTCACAATAAAATCATTTCCATTTGCGTTATTTATCCGTTTTTCTCTTCTCTCTATTAAAACACTGATCTTCAGTCTGGTGCTTTGGTCTCAACAAGCCCTTCTCTAAAAAAAATGTATAAAAATTTTGTTTACAAAGACTTCATAATTCATTTTATTGATCTTTGAGAATGTGTTCCTCCATTTTTATCACATTATACGACTTGAAAATGGTCTCAAGACAACAATATCGCAATAACTTGTGGGACAATTTATCATCTAGCAATATTTATTATCGTGACAGGTCTTATTTCTTTTTTCCTGATGCTTTTTGTTAGTGGTGCAATGAGCATTTTTGTTCTTCCTTTCTTCAGTAACAAAGAGTATTTACCAAAAAATGAAAGGTTTCTTTTAACATCTGAAATTTATGAATGATTAACTTATTTAAAAAACTCACCAGTTGAGCTAATGGACTATATTAAACTGGTTAGTCCAAAAGCAAAAACTCAAAAAAAGCCTTTATCTGAGTCTCTCATGCACTGATGTGTGCTTAAGCTGAAAATTATTTGCAACCCTGGGTTTTGTGTTAATCAACTTCCCCAGCCCTGCATGCGATAAATCACCAAGTCAGGCAGATTTACTGCTGCTTTCTCCCAGCTCCTGCATCAACAATGCTGGGATGAACAACAACAGTGTGAAAAAAGCCGTTTTAATTCACAGTGTTTATTTTGCGTGGCTCTAATTCGGAAGCGCAACAGTGGAGGAGATAAGGCCCCCGCGAGTCCTCTATCAGGGCACCAGTTGCATATCCAGACTGGCTTGCTAATGAGGTCGGAACAAGAGCGAGAGAAGGCTTTAATATTTCCCCCCCACCACCTCAGCTGCAGTATTGAAAAAAGATTTGCGATCGTTCCCCAATAAATAATTCAGCCACTCCTTCTTCTGTGCCGACTTACTCTTTCAGACCTGTGAACCTCTGCAGCAGGATGTAAGCGCAGCTTCTTCAGGGAGGAATCAAACGTGGTGGAGAGTTTCAGCTTTGGATCGACAGAAATGTTTCCATTTTATTCCTCAACTCCTAAACATTAGATGATATTGAGCCTTTATCCAATTAGATGCATTATTTACCTTCACCTTCCTCCTTCTTCAGGTCAGAGGGGAACAGTGGAGTCTGATTATGCAGTTTGTTGCTCTCAGAGTTCTGCAGTTATGACAGGAAATTAAAGCCGCAACCCCTGCCATGTGTGTACAAGATCTTATTTTCTAACACAAGTGACCTTCAAATACAGCTAAAGTATATTTATTTGATGTTTTATTACTTCTTCCGAAAAGAAAAACCGTATTAAATTGCAACTGAATATCACAGACTTGGACAAGATCTCTTGATACTATAGACAGGTGGAGGTAGATCCCTTGCAGGGAAAGAAGGCGATAACAAGAACAAGACTAGAGGATACCAAGACAACAACTTGAAGGGAGGCGACACCAAAAAAAAAGACCAGAGCATACCAACACAATACCAATTCTTTGAAAGGAGGTAAGACGAAGACCAAAGCATACTTTGGGCGTATTCTCACCTGACATATTTGGTCCAGTTTAAACGGGCCAGAGTTTGATTCCCCCATCAGTCTGGACCTTTTAAGTGAACCCTGGCGCGGACCAAACAACTGGAACAAGACCTCAGTTGTTTTCCAAATAAACTGGTGCGGTTATTCTTCTGGTGTGAATACAGATCAGCCTCGATCCAAAGCAACAATATATGTCATTTTGGGCTTTATGAGCCACAGTGTCTGGACACGATGTTTAAAATGAGCCCTTCAGTGTTTCTAATGCTACTAGTCCATGTTCTGATTGTGCTGAAATCATACATTATCCACCGTTTTCTGCGTAGCGAAGCTGCTGCCAGCATGTTGTGGGTCACATCGCGAAACCTGCTTTGTATGAGCTGCTCTTGAAATTCAAAAGACCAACAGACTTTCTTGATGTGAATACAGCCTAAGACACAAACGTCCCAAAGCTTTGAGAGTGGCGGGACCAAGTCCAAGACCTAAACCAATGTGGGACAATTTTCAAGACCATTACTGCAGTCAACAAAATATAGTTGTTGCTGCAAACATTCCTAGAAGGTCTGAGTATGGAAGCTAATTAGCAAGCTAACTTTGAGCTCCTGAATAAATGGTTATACCTGTGTGGCTAACTTTTTCAGTAAGCTGCATTGCCACAACATTTAGGTGAACCCAAACTTGTATGCAAGCAGACCCTCAATAGTATATCCAAACATGCTAATAACAAATCAGCTACACGTTGACCGACTTAGCGTTACCTGCAGGCAGAGGGAGTGGAGGATGTAACTCAGGGTTTTTCTTTCTGTGTTGTACAGATAGAAAAAAAATCTATTTGTGACCTGGAATATTTTCTCCTTTTTTTCTCTTCTATCTCACCAGGTGGTATCATTGACATTTTAAAGTAAAAACCTTTATCGGCTACATTTGAACACAGTTTGAAACTAGAAAGTGTGCATTTCCTATGAACATGCAAGTGTGAATGCTGAATGCTTTTGGTGAAAATGGCAAAAGCGTTTGAAGCCAACTGCTGAAGACTTGCAGAAAGGTAAGAAATAGTCCATGCAGCATGAAAAACCCACGTAAAAGCCAAAATTAGCTAAAAAGCAAAAACCAGCTAAAATACTAATGATAGCAAATAGGCTACCACTAGCATGCTGGGTTACAGTAATATATTCCATGAAATGCAAAAAAAAATCCTCATGAGAGCAGGCTGAATAGTATAAAAGTTGAATGGTGAAAATAGCACAAAGTATGCAGGAGATGAAGAGCGGCGAAATTCACGGAGCAACCAGAAAAGTGAAACTCAATAGTTTGAATGCTTAGAACATTCACAGTAACCAGCTGAATTTCATGAAAAAAATATACCAGACCACCATGACTGGACAAAACCAAGACTTTGAAAATTTGGTCTCAAAAAAGTGTCTTGTACGTAGAGAATCGGCATGGTGTCTTGCGTTACAAAGTTCAATGTGTTTTTTGGACTTTTATGCAACAGAAAACACTAATTAGAGAATCATTGTGAAGGATATTTTTAGTTTTTGAAAATAAAATATAAAAAAACTTGAGTTACTCCCCAATGGAACCAAGTCTTTTGGGTTTTGTTTCTACCCATTTTGCTTGTAGAGATGGAGATTTCAAGCTCAGTCAGATTAAATAGAGAACATCAATCCACATGCTTTGCTTCTAGCTGTATTCATTGGCCAATTCTAAGCTTCAACCAGAATACTGATACCATATCAGCAACAGCAACTGTGTGCTCTGACATATTCCTTCGCATTTCTTTTCATTTGCTCTGATCCCAGCAGATATGTTACTTATTCGGATTGCTATTTGAGGTACTGAGGCTCCTGCAGCTTATAAAGAAGCTGTAAAGCACAATTGACATGCATCCCTTCGCATTAATGGCTGCAGACTCTTGAGAGCAGGTGGGGTCAGACGGGGTCTTGCTTATGTGGAGCAACATCTGTATCCGCACCTTGGCTCTGCTTGGACTCTGCTCCCCGGCTGATTCAAAGTGGCACTTTGCTGAGCTCACTCCATCCTTCTGAGAGCTTGCGAGTGAGCATGAAGGGTTTTCATAAGCATTAAAGGAACACAGTTTTTCCAGAGACCAAGGAAAGATACGGAAACTTGCTGCTGCAGATAATCTGTTAGCTGCATACACACTGATAGCACCAGGGTGCTATGCAAAGACCAAAACAGACTTCTGTTGTTTTAAACCTCTGATGTTCAAGCTGAAGACTTTTATCATTCAGTTTTGGTAAAATGAGAGAAAAAAGAGAAAAACGATAAATCAAGCAAATGAAAATTATGATGTTCTTTAATTTATCATGCGATTAATTGATTTATTGTTTATTGTGGCAGGTCTAGGTAGGAAACAACTGTATTTTTAATAACCACGTTGGAAAAGCATAAAATGGAAAATTGGTGAACGAATAAAAAAATAAAAGACCAGAAATCAGACCAGCAGGTACACACTCAGAGGGGCACCCCACAGTTTGAGAACCACCTCAATACTCAATCATTTCTAATCAATGCAAATGGAAGATTCAATAAAGTATTTACTGCTTGTACAATAAATTAACATATTTAACAAACAGACTGTCTGAAGGCCACTCAGCTGTCCTGATCCTAATTGATGCATAATTGACTGACAGCTTTTTGCAGCCATTTTGCTTCCTGCCATTGTTTTTCCAAAGACCGCAGCATGGATATAATTAACCCAATTTGTCACCCTGAGGACAGACTGCAGCAGTAACTCTGCCTAATGTTTTTGTTTAAACAATCATGAGCCAAAATGCCATGAAGTTTCTTTTCCGTGAAGATTTTTAACTTATTTTTTCATCCGTCTGCATAATTTTGAGTCAAAACACTCTGTAAATGTGGTGAAACATGCAGGAAAAAAGGAAAAAAAGTTCATTTAAATACAGTCATGGGTGATTAAATATATACTACAAATAAAGAGTTTCTTGATGCAAAATCTGAATGTAATGTGGCATCAATATTAATCACTCATGGTGAGATGGCTTATTTAGCTGGATTGGAGTGCTGACTGTTACATATAGCAACCCCCTCATTACAGTAATAAAATGCAGACGGACTTATGCGCACTGAGCAGCATGATAATTGCCGTCAAAGGGTTCATTTGCTTGTAATGCAGTGTCGGCATGTGGGAGTGCAACGGTTCAATCAGAAATCATATCTGTCTCCAAACATAACCCAGCTACCAAACAGGGTGGGGAACAAAAGCCGAATCATTTTTATACCCAGCGACTTTTCCATATAGGAAATGGAGGATAAGGGGAGGCAGCAGATCCCCACGTCTCCTGATCGAATCTCTTGTGAGAACAATACATGTTGTAAACTCTTACCTTTGTGCTCTAAAAGCTGTTTTTTGTACGTCTTTTGAACCTGAGAAAACATCCAGGGATCAAAAAGATCAAATGTGCACTGAGATTTCTGAAAGTCACTGAGGTTAGGAGAGATTGCTGTTCCTTGAAAAATGATTGATACCCTTTGAAGTTTTTACTTTAAGTCAACAACTACAAACCTCTGAGTATTTTTTTGTTGGGATATTATGGAGTAGGCCAAGGAAAACGAGCAAGTTTGAGTTATAATGTAGAAACCAATAGTGGTCTCTAGATTATGAAGCACTAGCAGCGACATACTGTAAAAATACACACTTTAAATTAAGCCTTCATTGTTTTTCTCATGTTTTTTCACCAAAAACTGGACAATAAAAGTCTTCGGTCATGATTAATTGCATTTGTATCTTTAGTGATTATTTTAAATGTCTTCCAGTTCTGGTGTTTAAATGTTTGAACGTCTTCTTGCATTATTATGCCATTACCAGCATATTACTTGAAAATGGTCTCAAAATTTGTTATTGGAACAGGCCTACATTAAATCCTCCTCTCTACAAAAAGTGTTGCAAACATGTAACAGAAACACCAAAGTGGTTTAGTCACCATTTGATAGAAAGAAGTTCAACCACTGATCCGGTTTGCACACTGCAAGGTGATTCAGTTACTCGTTGCTAAAGCAACAGGTGTAAATTGGAAAAAAAAGTCATTATTTTGAGACAAATGATAGGATTTATTTTTAGACGTGAATTAGCAGAGATCCAGTTACACCGAACACATTCAGAGCTCACTCCTTTAAGCTGTGAGAATGATAATACACCTCAGGCAAAACCGAAGGGCTCCATCCTCTTTTGACTTGCCGCCAGCTAATGAAAATCAATAACACATTTGGGCCGGCGTGTGCTGTGTGTCTTACAAGCTGCACCAATTAGAAGACATTTGGGGGTTTTTTGCCGAAAGCTGCTGGCTAGCAGCGCGGTGGCTGCCTGTGCAGTGTAGGTGTTTAATCAGGGGTCAGGTAGCAGGATGAGAAACGTGGAGGTGAGAAGGGATTACAGCATGTGGCTGTGCATTCTGATGCAAACCGCGGCTTATTTGGGATTGCATCAACTGGAATGTAGTGAGGTTTATGATGCAACAAAACTACATTTAAAGAAACCTGAGGAGGGAATTTAATATCTTCAAAAACATCAGAACCAAAAGGTGAATATTGATGCTAATTCAAGTGATAAAGCTCCTTTAATTTCTCAAAGTATCGTGTTGAGAGATGCCTACGAGCAAAGAAAGCCATAGATTCTTTCACAGCTTCCTTATGTGCGTCCTTGATGTTCAGCATTGATCCTATAGGTGCATTTCCTGCTGCATTAAATATTTACAAAGGAAAATAATTATTATGCTGCTGCAGAGGCCTCCCTCTGACTCATGTTCTGCTTATTTTAGAAGCTTTCTAAATTTGTCTTTTCAGACACTTCTTTATTTTTGCTTTTTTTTGCCACAAGCTTTCAGGAAAAAAGCAATCCGAAAAAACCTAGCCCAATGTGACAAAGTAATTCACTCAATTTTTTAATAATTAATTTGTAAAATCAATTAAATAGGCTAAAAGGTCTAAATTAAAGACGAAATGTGAAACAAAGTCATTGACAACAGGTTGGAAAATTGTTACAAAGCCATGAGATTCCAGTGAAACTTAGCGATGATTTTAATTTCAACACAAACAAAAACATACACCGAAACAGAAGAACGTTTCCAGAGGCGGACAGATTACCCAAAAAACCTACTCAAGTAAGACTAGCACTACTTAAACACATTTTTTATTCAAGTAAAAGTAAAAAGTAGCCACCCAATAAATTACTCAAGTAAGATTAAAAAGGGATTTGGTAAAAACAAAAATAAAAATCTTCTGAAGTACTGATCAAATTATTAATCATTTAATATTTAACGTTAAGTGGAAATGTTGGTATTTTAAGTACCAAAATGACAGTGATTCATATATGTAACAATAATAAAAATAAAAATAACAAGATGAGGCGAAAGAAAATGTTTCCAAATCAGTTTCTTTCAATAAAAATCTTATGAAATTTTAACAAAAACTGCAGGTGTTTGTCTGTGTCTGGTGAATTTTTGGTTAAAACATGTTTGTTTTTCATTCAGTTAGTAAAAATCCAAAAATTTAACTCAAGTAAGAGTAGAAATACTTCATAATAAAATTACTCAAGTAAAAAGTAAAGCGTAGTAAAAGTACTCCTGAAAGTACAATTTTCCAAGAACGTTACTCAAGTAAATATGATTGAGTAAATGTAACTAGTTACTACCCAACTCTGGATGTTTCTAATAGAAAAAGCACATTAAGCTAATTTAAAAATAAGGAAAGCATCAGAATTGGAAGCTAGGAAGCATTTTGAACTCATCTATCAGGTATTTTCTCAATGAAATATCACCACAGGAAGGTTGTAATTAAAAGGACAAGGCTGCAGCTGTTTCTTTGTAGCTCTTAGATTTTTATTGCTCGTTATTTATGAACCCCGAAGTGATTTAAACGTGAATCACGCCAAGATCCAACCTAACTACAGAGGTTGTAAAAGCACTCTCCTTTTTCCACAACCCTCCATTTAACAGATGACAGAGCTCTCTAATAGTGATATGCTTTTGTTGTCTGACTACACTGATAATAATGTAATGCAACGTAATAACACTTTAATCATGTGTGGAAAAGCAAAATTATGGATGAGATTGCAGGAAAATTGGAAAAAGCAGTGGTTTAATAAATGGTAGCAATGGTGTTTCTGTCATAGATCAAACCAAAAATGCTCCATTTTTGTAGCAGGTAAGCATTTCAGAGGTGATGCCTCGCTTTTATCTGCAGCGTATGTATGATAGTGGATTTAAACACAACTGTCATGCTTGGTTGAGTCAAAGGAACCAGGGAAAATCACCCTGCAGTCTTCGGGCGCAACACATCCACCAGGCTATACCGCTGGCACTCAGTCGATACATAAATCATTTTTCACATCACACCTAATCATAAAGCAGACTGTCTGGCCAGTGGCAGCTCTCTACATGATATTTGGACAGGAATTTCTTCAATGGCAGTGCTGAATGTGTGTTTCTGCTCTTTGATGTAAACTCTACTCACTTATGTGTTGGAAATCTGTCTTTCCATGACTGAAACTAAATTAACTCGACCCTGACAGGCGTGATTAACGTTTCCAGCAGTGTCATGGGTTCAGGCCTCCTTTCCTTTATCTGTGGTGTACAGCACATCTGGGCATTTCCATGGCAATTAAAAACAATTGCTTGGATATTAACTACAGTCTCAAAATATTATAAAAATATTATTGCAATTCCTGCTTCATTTCCCATTTTACAAGAACCTGAAAAACACTTAATAGTTTTCTTTAATTTTACAGCAGCTACAAAATAAACTCAGCTTCTAGTAGAAACTCAATTTATATGTTTGGCATCTTTTTAAGCTGTTTCCTTTCAATTTCCGGAAACTGAAAGCATTATTATTAAAGCTACATTTTGCGGGGGGTAACAGCTGGTTAATCTTTTAGCTAGGTTTTAGTTGTGAAATTAAAGTATTCACAAAAGACCCAAACTAGGGGTCCACTGAAACCATTTTGATTGCAGTTTTTGGGTCAATAACCAATCTTTAAAAAGCCTGTCCTGCCAATTCTGATTATTTTTTTGTCTGAAAATAGCAAGAAAGTCATAAATTGACTTTCTGGCTGCTAAAAGGTACACTTCTAATCCAAAACTTTCTTTGTAAATGTTTTTTCATAAAACTTGTCCAGATATGAGCAAAACGCAAGCCTGAAATTGTTAAGCTAAATTTTGTGCGAGCTAACGGTAGGAGCTAATGCACCATCACTCCTGTAGATGAATTATGCTTTATTATATGAACAGAATTTATTATATGAACATAAGTTTCTTATGTTTATAAAATGTGTAATTAATAAACTATGAGGAACTCCTCGCACTGAAACCATTTTGATTTTGTGGAAGCTAAGGTTTGGCTAGCCATTTGGCTAGATTTTAATTGACAAATGAGAAAGACACAAGCAAGCCTCACTTTGAATTCTTCCTGTTGCTTAGCTTACATTTCGCCCTTTAGCAAGATGATCTAAATCTAAATGCCAGGTGTTGACTTTTGCCTCTTTGATTTAGCCGTTTTAAAATCACTGGAATGCCAATAACGGGTTTTGGATGGAGAACAAGAAGAGTGAGTGAAAATAAAAATGTCTCCTGCTGGGTGATACTGAAGCCATTTGTATGAGAGAAATGTAGAATCCCTGTCCTGCTTTGGTTAATCATCCAGGCTGTATGCTGTCTGCAGGCCCAGCTGAAGACCTTTAGACTTGTCTTCAAGTCGTGGACCCGGTCAGCGAAGCACATGGCTGACCTTGCCCTTGTCCTGTCAAATGCTCTCATTCTCAAACAGGCTCACTGTCAAAGGCTGGTGTCAGTGAAGGGAGCATCCCCAAAACCCTCTGGCCGGGCCACCCTGATGCTTGGGAGTTAGGAAATCATCTAAACGACACTTATTCCAAAATACTGGACCAGTCTGTACAGTTCCAGGTTTTATTGATTATGAATTTAAAATCCAAGATTACAAGTTGTAGGTATTTATGTCAAGTTAAGCAAATTATTTTTATGTACCTTAAATCTAATATCACCGTCATGCTACATATCTATAAAATAAGGCAAATTCGGTTTTGCTAGTAATGTCAACGCATATTTAAGCTTAATAAATAACCACTGGGAAATCGGGAAATGAGTTTATGCTACTCCAGGCCAGTGGGGGGGGCTAGCACTTTAAGTGAGGATAAGTGTAAACATTGCATAGATAAGAGAAATATCATAAAAAAATTTACACTAAGATATTCTTAAGTGTTTTGTCTGTGAAATTAATTTCAAAAGAACTATTTTAATCGTATATGTAGCGTGGCTATTCTAGGCTAGGCTAGGCTAGGCTAGCCAGTTATTTTGCCAGTTGTCCCATTAAAATCCAGATGGCACATTTTCATATTCTGAAGTACATATTTTTATTTCAAAACTCGCAACTAAAAAGGAATTAAGATTTAGGACTTAGCGTGGATTTGCTTCTTAAATACTTGAGAATAAGGTTGAACTTTGTGTGTTCTTGTGGATATTCTAGATTATTTCTGATCCACTTTGGAATATTTACCCAATTTGAGAAAACAAACATAAAATGGTGATATTTTCTTTTCCTAAAATTACTTCTGAAATCACCCCTAATTTTCTTCTCCTGTACCCAACATTATCTCATCTGGAAAGTTTTATGTCTTTGTGCCCCTGTTCTGTGATGCTCTGCTGAATACAAATCTTTGCATTAAATTTGTCCCCGTTGCTTTTCATCATAACAACATTAAATCAGTCATTCTTCCAGTCTAAAAGGCCTTTGGATTCTCCTCTGGCTCTGCTCCAGTGATAAATGTAGATGATCCTTATAAATCACGTCTTGTTTTCCCCCGGTACACGATGCGACACTCTGCTCTGCCGTGATGATGATATTTATCTATATTTTTTTCTGGAGATCATTACAATTATTGCTCGGCTCACAGGGAAAACTGGGAAATATTGACGCTGGCACAATTTGAAGTGCTGTTTATGTCAAATTATTGGGTCCTGTAAAGACTTTAGTGTTGTTTATGCAACAGAGCTGTGTTATTTGCCTGGTTTGTAGTGACTGTGATTCTCATATGGAGATATTATTGGGATAATTACATTTTATTATGGTTCATTTCTCACATAAACCGCTACATGAACGGTTTTCTTATCAAACTAATTTTATTAATCTCGCCTTCTCTACTTTATGTGTTCTTCCATTTGTTTTTACTTCTTGTCTTGACTGCAACAAGAACCATTCCACACTGATAAGTCCAATTAAACCATGTAGATAACACCGTTCCTTCATGAAGCTCATTGTCTTTGTCTCCACCAGAGATGGACTCCTTCCGCATCCTGCTCTACTCGCTCATCTTCCTGCTCAGCGTCTTTGGCAACCTGCTGATCATCGTCGTCCTGACTCTGAACAAACGCATGCGGACCGTCACCAACTCCTTCCTGCTGTCACTGGCGGTCAGCGACCTGATGATGGCCATCTTCTGCATGCCCTTCACGCTCATCCCAAACATCCTGGAGGACTTCATCTTCGGGGCCACAATGTGCAAGATAGTTACCTACCTAATGGGTGAGCCTTGGTTCTGCCTTAATAACCCTTAATAGTCCATGGACGTGTAGCATAGCAGCAAGACTTTCAACTTGTGTTTAAAGTGCACATTATAAACTACACACCAGTTTTTGAACTGAGTTAATAGGTAAAGTGAAACTGGAGTTATGCTAAAATAATGAAACCATAAGAACTGGCTATTCTGGGCTTACAAACGTAAAAAATGAAATGCAACATTAGATATCTGTTATTGGAAATCTCACATCTTCAACGAATAATTATGGGCTGTATTTTGTTGCTGAGAAAATAAGGAAAGTTGCGCAAGTAACAATGAAAAGAGTAATGATGAGACGGGGGAATGGCGCAGCGGCGTGAAAGGAGTTAAGGTATTTAGGGAGTTGGTCTTCACTGCATCGAGTTTTAATGTTGCCTAAAAAATTTGGTTTTGCTCAGTTATAAGCAACTTATTGAACATGTTTGCTGTGTCAAAACGATTTGTGCCAAACGCTAAAGAGAATATTTTTTACGAACTTCTTTAGTATGCTGCTCCGTTTGGTCCACAGTGGCTTGCTCATACATTCTGGGGGACTCAAGTATAAAAGAAGGGCAACTTGTGTGGCATTTGGAACAGTAATGTGAGATTTATTACAGGGCATAATGATTTCAGAGGGGCTCTTTTTTGTTCAGAGGAAAAATGACAGAGAATAAAATCCATCAATATTTGCAGTTAGGGTGCACAAAGCACTAATATATAGTTTTACCAATTGTTTTTACAATATTGAGCATCAATCCTTAACCAGGAAATCAACTTGATGTGGATGTAATTCAATAATTGATATAATTTCTTAAGATGGCAGCTCATTCCACCATTGGCTCCAGCTTAAGAATCCTGTCTGAAAATGGCTCTGCATCCAGAAGGAGCCTGTCTTCCCTCAAGCCTTTTTTCTGGGTCTCATTTCCCCTCCTTTTCAAAACCTCACAGTCTCTGTAAAAGTGCTCAAACAGTCACACGTCTTCAGGAGTGTGACTTAGCGATGAGCTGGCTCCCATCAGGCCAGAGTTAAGGTGCCACGTGAGGCCTGACTCATACTGAGGCACAAGAGGCTGAGATCCGCTGCGAAACTTCGTCTCCTCACTTTGAGCCTTCAATGGTTGAGGGGAGGTATTGAATGGCGAGGTTCACAATCCTATTATTGTCTCAGAAATGTGATGCACCGTCTGTGAGGACACGCTAGCCGAATCTCCTTTTCAATTACAGGGCTCTCTGAACTGTGATAAGATGGAGGGTGGTAGCAGGCCCCAGCTTTCTCACGCTCTAAATACAATTTTTGGCTTCTTTGTATCATTTTATTCTCTGTCTTTCAGCCACTAATGGCACTCTTACTTCCCATTTCAAAATTACTTGAATTTCTGTGAAACTTTCTCCAAGCTTCTTTTATTCTTCTGGATTTTTCTTCCTGGATTTGCCTGTTGTCTCATTCCGCTGAAGATCAATGCGTTGCTCAGGCGCAGAACCATCAACTACAATCACTGGAGTGAAATATGACCTTCCCAACGTTAGCAACTGCTTATCCGTCAAATAAGCCCTTAAACGTCCTGCGTGGGAAAGGCCTTCTTTCAGTCAAAGCTGATCAATACAAAGAATCAATATGAGGATTGTCTTGGATCGACTTTGTGCCAAAGCAGCTCAACAAACTCATCAACTCTGAGAAATTTTCTGTTAAAACACACATTACACACCAACATCCTTCAACCTTCCCCCCACCATTGGAGCAGGAATCCATTCATTGGCTGCACCTCGATAATTCACATGAGCGATTGGTCCGTAGCATTTCGCTGGCAGTAATTAGATTGATGCTGTAATATTGCGCGTCCCTCTAGGTGTATCCTTTTCCATCACGTTTATGTATCCGTGTTTGTGTTTTTGTTGCTGCTCGCATCATGCAGTTACTAATCAACTTACGGGCCTGTTTTGTAGCTCCCGCCTCCGGGTGCAGCTCACATAAAGCTCCGGAGTTTGGGTTAAACATGGCTTCTAGCAAAGCCATTTACGGATCCGGCTGCTACCTCCAGGAACCTAAAACCACTTTTTTATGCCTTTAGGCGTATTTTAGAGCAACATTCAGCAGAGCATTACATGACAGATAGCAGGTAATTGGGCTAAAGTAAAGCTTTCCTCCCAGGTGGAGATCTGCTGAGGGAACCAAGATTCAGAAACTTCAGGTTCCCTCAAAAGCTTCTTATCAGAAGACTCACAAGAAAGGGATTAAACCGTCCACTTTTTCAGATAGAAAGAGGAAATCAGGCTGGTTAGTGGACTGGTGATTAACTAAAAGGCAGCGTGGCCAGAATTTCCTCAGAGATGAGTCTCACTGCTGCTCTTTGATCAGCACTCCTGTCAGAAAACTCCACCAGGACGGCTTTAGAGAGCCAATAACAAAGACTCAGGAGACATGTAAGATGGAAGGGTGTCCGCTCTGCTTAATGTTACCGGAGAAAATGTAGCAGCAGCGATACGGAGGAGATGATTGGCATTAGACTTAAGAAGCAACATTCATGGGTTTCTATTCCCAAGAATGCTTTTTAAATTAAAATTCATGTTTAAACTATGTAGACATCGATAAACAATGCATACAGTGCCTTACTGCATGCATTTTAAACATTTTCCACATTGTGTTGTTTTTTGTTACATACTTCAAGTCAAAGTAGAGCGTAACATGAAAGTGACACAAATAAAACGAGAAAACGAGTCAATACATGTTCTTCCGGATCATGTTGCTACATATTATTATTTTACACAACAATAAAATTACATTCAGTTGTTATAAGAATGCTGCATATATATCAAATATGGCTTAAAAGAAATTTAACTTTAACGTTTTGAAATTGGGTCTGT
The DNA here is from genome assembly GCA_903067095.1 of Girardinus metallicus. Lineage (NCBI taxonomy): Eukaryota > Metazoa > Chordata > Actinopteri > Cyprinodontiformes > Poeciliidae > Girardinus > Girardinus metallicus. Next base: position 83,653 of record CAEGAE010010244.1, read on the forward strand.
CTCTTTAAGAACTCCATTTTCAGGAAGTCATCACTACAACTCTCCTCTATTAACCTTTTAATGATGTTTTTACCAGCGTTGCACCGTGAAGCATCTCATACAATGAGATGCGCAGTTCCAGCAGGCGTTTGCTAATTGCTGCTGGCTAGTTTGAAGGAGCAGAGTGGGGGAGGGGATCTCTGTGAGGCAGAAGCTTGGAAGCTGCAGCTCTGAGGAGGAAGAGCTACGCTGTGAAGGCGGAGCTAGTTCCACCAAGGTGTTTGGAACTGCTAAGTGGTTGCCATGGAGATTAAAAGATTTCTCTTCATGCATGGAAGAATCAAGGGAACACTCTAGGTATAACATAATATGATTTAAAGCTCAAAAAGTCAACTTTACATAATACCTCATGTTGGCTTAAAAAAATATATTTTTTGGTTTCTTATTTCTATTACAAAGCTTGTGTCAAAATGTGAAAAAGGCAACGTACATCCAAAACCACAAAAATAATTTTCAGCAAATGACTACACGTAGCTTTGGCTTAATATTTCCTCTCTAGGAGTCGAATAAATCTGATTTGAGATCAGTGCCGTCCCCCGGTGGCTCCTGATGTAACAGGCGTCTGAGTGCTACGGGGCTGAGACGGTGAAAGGGTTGATGAATGTGGGCTCAGGACGGCAACAGCATCATCAATTTAAATCACTGGAGTATCCGGCACCCCACTTGAGTCTGACAATGAAAATGAGCTCACTCTGCGGCTTTTGCCTTCATTATGTTTCCTGACTTCTCATGCACTTCATGTGCCTGTGGGTGATGAAGATTAAACTGCCTCATTTTGTCTCCAAGAAAAAAGCTTTGACAGATGATGTTTGGATATGATCTGGCATGCAGGTGAAAGGATACAGGTTTTGAATTTCTTTGTGAAAGCTTTTGCTCATTACTAGCATGAAAACATGTTAAAAATGTCGACAATGTCTTTTATTCTAACTCTGGCTGCTGGAAAAGCTGGTTTGAGATTCTGCCGACATGAGTTTTTAATAGAGTGTTGTTGTGTTAGTCGATAACTCTTAATATATTTTAGCAATTTGATATTAAAAGATACATTAAACCCTGAAATGTACTTTATTAGAAAATTTTAATTAATTTTCAATACAGAAATGTCTGTTTACTTTTACAGTACATGTTTTCATATATCTGGGCTCCTTTTGCTTCAATCCCCTTTGTTTATGTCTACCTTACTTTCTCCTTCCACTAAACTTTCCATCAATAAGCCCACCGTGCTTCATTAGCCAACGAGCTCAATCATTTCCATTTGCATTATTTTTCCCCTTCCTTTCTCTCTTTCTACCAAAAACTGGATAATAAGAGTCTTTCAGTTTCCACTAGCCCTTTTTTAAAGGACAATTTTCTTTACAAAGATTTTATAATTATTATTATTTGTTATTTTGGGTATTTAAATGTTCATTATAATTTAAAGTTTATTGATCTTTGAGAACGTATTTGTGCATTAAGACTATAATGTCAAAACGACAAAATAATCGTTTATCGCTATAAATTCTGGAAAAATTTATCGTCCAGATTTGTGGATTTTTCCAGTTTCTCCTTGTCATGATTACGTGGCTCTTAACCTGTCCATAAAAATAGTATTTCAGACTTTAAATCATCTTTTATTGGTTACGTTTACATTTTCGGATTAACTGTTGTAAATACTTTCGGTTGTGTTTTGTTGAGAAATAAACATTTCAATTATAATCTAATTACTTAGACTCACCTGTGGACCAGTTCATTATTTCCTCAAGAAAAGTGCCAAATTTCTGCAGTTTCTCCCTTGTATTTGACCCAGAGACGCAGCTGAGCGTATTCGCCCTCCAGCATCAACAAAGGAGCCCCCTCTGTACCTCCTGTGTGTGTGGGCTTCAGTGACTTATTGTGTCAGACTGTCTCAGCGCCTGTTCTGATCTGTGTGCGGATTGTGCCACCCACCCACCTCCCTCTGCTGAGCCGGACCTGGATGCTGGATGTGGCCGTCCCAGTTGACCAGCTGTGTGCAGCGGCCGCTCACTGGTTCCTGCTCGGGTTTGGCGTTGGAGGTTCATGCAGAGTCCTGCAGACCGTGAAGAAAAAAAGATAAAAACTCTTTTTAATGAACATGATCTCTTCAGTTTAATCCTTTAAGACTCAAATTTAAAATCTTTGCCTGGACATTTTTACTTGTTTTAATTGTACGCAGTTCTTTAAATGTCCTGCGAGTAAATATATATTTGCCCATTTATTCATAACAACTGGAACTTTCAAAATCAAGCAAGTTATTTTCGCAATTTACCGTCTATTAAAATAGCGTCTCATCAGATTAATTTCACTCCCTGCTACGGTGGAGGTGAAATTACCGTAATAACCCGATATTGGCTGGAAAGCGGAACATCTCTATATTCAGAAACCGTTGGAATTTTTCAGATAGCGCAAAGTGTGGCAGAGTTACGGTACTGCAAATTTGTCTGGATTATCACGGACACATTTCGTCTGGAAAGGTTAAAATCACAAGGTTTTGTGTCAATATGCAAGACTCAAACGTCTTCTTGGTAAAAAAAGAAAAAACCCGCAAAAAATAGCATTGGATATTTGGGATTGAAACACAGATTAGCCAGCTAGCTAACATTAGAGCCACTAAATTTCCTGAAGGTCTGCTGTGTGTGTAACTGAGCTTTCCTTTAAGTCCTTAAAAAGATAAAGGACTTCATATCCTATAAGTCCTGGAAGTTGTCGGGTTCAGATATGTTTGCCCAGCACATCTTTCAGATATCTGACTGAATAAAGATTTGATGAATAATTAAGTCAAATCGACACCTCTTCAAACTATGCTAATGCAATTTGAGATTTTTGCCTCAGTCAATTTAAGTCTGGACTTTGACTGGTCTGCTCAATTCTGCAGGGATAATTTGAATTCTGTAAAGAAAGCACAGCAGCTGGATCGCTTCCAAAACTTTTGTTTTCTAAAAACTGAACTTCCTTTTCCCTTTTATGATGTGAGCTTCGCCTGTTGTGTCTCTCCCGGCTCAATAATCACCAAACTTTAATAGGTTTTCTTATCGCAGCAGTTTGAAAATCCTAGTGCAAAGTTAATGAAGGTGCAACAGTACGCTGCAGCGTCTACCTCTTCCTCTTCATCTCAGTGCGTCAGTGGGTGGTGGTTTCAGTTTGATCCATTGTAGTAGCCTGTCAGGTTTCTAAAACCCCTCTCTGAGAGCTGAACGGTTTTAATAATGCACCGCGGAGAATGTTCCTACTTCTCCAGGAGCAGAACTGCTGTTCAGACGTCTTTCTGAGGCGCTGATGTTCTCTTTGTTCTTGAGCAGTGCTGCTTTTGTTCAGCCGCATGAATAAGATATAACAGCTGATCTTTGCTTCTGTCAGACTTCACATCGCATGTCATTAAGCGTGTTCCTGTTCTTCTGCGCCTCTGTGTTGTGGATATTGTTGCTGCCATATTGCAGTTGACACTCTTCGTGTTAACAGTGTAGTTTTTGATAGCAATATTTATTGCAAGGTGGTTTAATTTAAGCTACATGTAAGATTGTTTTTAGGAAAATATTCATCAATTACACATTTTAAAGGGGCAATATTATGTAAAATTAACTTTTTGGAGCTTTACATCATATTATAAAAATACCTGGAGATCACTGCAGGAGCTACTTTTCAGTGAAACTTTGGTAAAAACGTTGTTAAAGGGTTAATAGAGGAGCCATGTTGTGATGACTTCTAGAAGGCGCAGTTTCAGAAAGAGCAGGAGTTTTTAAAGTGGCAGAGACCCAATTTAAAGGCACTAAATTACAAAGACAAATTTATTTTAAGTCATATTTGATATATGTGGCATTTTTATAACAACTGATGGTTAATTCATGGTTAATTGGTTGTGCTATAAAATGGCGCTATGTGCCTGGAAACTCATTAATAGTACTTAATTAAAAATGCATTTATTTTTGATTTATCATTTTGCTTTAGCACCTTTTGTTGAACCCACAATTTTGTCTTCCATTAAACTTTCCATTAACAGCATTCTGTAAACATTAAGACAAATCCACATGATTTTCCAGGCCACAACATGATTATTTTTTTGCATTTGTCTTATGTAATATTCAAACTTTCAGTGATACAATATTTGAGGTTTTGATTAGCTGTGGACAATAATCATCAAAATTAATTTTCATAAATGGTTGAAATAGGCCACTCTGTGTTCATTAAATTTAAATGAGTTTCACTTTTTAAATTGATTTACTGTAATAAATTAAAATTTCAATAATAATCGGGTTTAATAAGACGCATTAACTGTTAACTGCTGTGTTCTTCAATCGAAGCTGCAGCTTCTCGTATCGATAGCGGATCAATGTTGTGAATTTATTTCTTGGCAGATCCAGGATTAAGTGCTTGCTCTTAGCTGCTGTTTTTGTCACACAGGTATGGGCATGCTAATGCTATTTGTCTCGCCTTTACTCACTCAGAGCACAGGCTGGGTTTACTCCCCCACTCCACTGCATGTCATCCATATTCATACATGCAAATCCAGTCTGGCCTTGGATTGTCTCTGAACATGTCAAGTCTTTATTGAGAGGACAAAAAGTGATGTATGTTTAATTAAAATATATATTGTAGTGGTGATGGAGCATATAATTGAACAAATGTGCTTAGTTAACATCACAGGGGTTTATATAACATTCATTACATCTGTTAAGATTTTTTTTAAAAGCCTTATTTTGGTTTGAAGGGCCCAGTAATTGATTGGTTCGGTTTCTTGTCCCTTTTATGGGCTAATTTAGTTCACTGTCAGCGCCTCGCAGAAAAGCCTCAGCTGGCTGCTTGTTTTGGTGCAAGGAGAACTACTCTAACGACCAGACTATGCTCCTTAGGAAACACTGCAGTTCTCAGGCAAAGAGCAAGTTATTATCCTGAGGGGTTAGAAGAGCCAAACGTAACAACAAAGTAAGACACAGATGGTAGTTAGGGGAAATCCCAAATCTGTGAGGAGATATTTATACAGAATGATCACTGTCTCTTTAAACAAAAAGAGAAAGCCCAGAGAATGACGACTTTGGAAATTTCTGATTGGTTAAGTGAGACATTTGAGTTAATTGGATGTATTTTGAAGCCATGCCAAGAACACTTTAGTATGGGAAAGTCAAAAGAAATCAGCCAAGATATTAGGAAGAGACATCTAGAAATCTCGGTCATCATTGGAAACATTTTACCAATGATTGAAGATACCGCATTCATGTGTTCAAACTATTTTATGCAAACATAGACATGATGGGAATGTCCAACCATCATGTCGATAATTGCTCAGGAAGGAGTTTCTGTCTTTTGGTCCAAAATCTGCACATTGACCAAAGACCTTCTGTTCGTTGGGCTGAATAGGAAAGTTAAAGATTTAATTACTTTAACTTCATTACCCTGTAGATATGAGAAACTGTTTAAATGTGAGATGTGAGCTTTTCCACTCTGGATGTTAAGCAGTCACAGTGATTTATATTTTACAATTTATATGTAGAAGACTGAGACCATTTGCAGCAATATAAGACTCACATTATAGAGAATGAAGCCGGCATTAATTCATATAAATATGGAGTATTTTCTCTCCAGACGTCCATATTATTCAGATATGACAAACTGGACCATTTTATCCTCCTGGCTACATTAACATTTATTTTGTTATGGATTTCTTTTGCATAAGATAACTTATTGATGACATTAAATGAATAACTTACTATCTGAGGTGAAGTTTGGAAAAAAGAATTTCAATGAAATTTGCAAATTAAACAAAAAAAGACAAAGGTAAAGAGCGTTATCCTCGTCTTTCCTACCTGCAGGCGTCTCCGTCAGCATCTCCACCTTCAGCTTGGTGGCCATCGCCATCGAGCGATACAGCGCCATCTGTAACCCGCTCAAGTCACGCGCCTGGCAGACCCGCTCCCACGCCTACCGCGTCATCGCCGCCACCTGGGTGGTGTCGCTGCTCGTCATGGTGCCCTACCCCGTCTTCAGCGTCCTCAAGTCCTTCCCCAAGGGCAACAGGACGGTGGGGAACATGTGCCGCCTGGACTGGCCCAGTCAGCAAGCAGAGCAGACCTGGTGAGATGAGGAAATCAGAGAGATTGCACTTATTTAACAATTATTAGGTAGATTTGTCTCTTTAACATCAGCAGGGAAACGTCGATGAAAGCTTGTGGAATATTGTTTCCTTTTTTCTGCCTCCAAATATGTGGAGAAAATGTTGAAATTCAGTCAAATGATGTCATTTGCATGTAGCTCCGTCTTCAGAATGGTGCAGTTGACTTTCTCCTGATTGCACACGTTTGGGAAAAGAAATTGCATGCTGATCAGCTCATTTTGGTAATTACGCTCAGATTTCCTGCTCAAACGGTTGGTGACTTGTGCCTTCACGGTGGGTTTGACAAATTACCGTTCACCCTTTTCTGCTTCCCAGTTTAAGAAAAGGACGAGGAGCTTAATACAGTCTGGTGTGAAAATGTATTTCCTCCTTACAGAATGATGCAGGTTTTCCTTTTTTACCACCTGTACAAATAAGATCAAACTGGATTTTAGATTTCACAACCTTAGGGAATACAAAAAGACAATTTCAAGTGATTTCTTAATTTTCTGAGGAGGAAAAAAAGCAATCCAAAATAGTGTTTGTTTTAGGTTTTGGATTTCTATTTGTATAATTGTTTTAACTTAGGTTAAAATCTGAGGTTTTATAGAATGAAAAAACAGTTTACGGTCATATCCACAGAATTTTTCAATTGGTTTTAAGTTTGGACTTTGACTAGACCTCCCCAAATCCTTCAATTTGAGTATCTAATTCTTACAAATGGTTTTGTAAACTTTTCTAGACTGATAGATACACATTAATCGTTTGAATTAGTTTTTTGTATTTCTTTTTTTAATTTGTAGTTTTTAAGATCTTTTAGATTTAAAATATTTAAAAGTGATTTCTTGATTTTACAGATTTGGGGCTGGTTGTGACTAGTGAAATTTAACAAAACGCTCCAAAAACAAACATAGTGATTAATCAGTTAATGATTTAACAATAATGTCAGGTTGTTTTGGATAGCTTTTCCCACAAATAAATAAAATCCCCATTTAAAAATGCTTTTTATTTGTCTAATAATGAAATTAGCTTGGTAATCTGACATGTTTACAACAGAAGAAATTTGTACCTGATTGCTATCACCTAGTTGCTCTACTCCAGCAAACAGCTCCTGAATCTGTTGCCATAATTGTGAACCGTAGGAACCAGAAAAAGGAGAGTCACTCCAGAAAGTGTCACAGTGAATTACATCCCTGAGTCTTTGTGAAAAAGGTGGCGCTTGAGGCGGAGTGATGCATGAGCCGCTGGCAGGGCTAACCCACAGCTGGAGCTGGTGACCTGCTACCTGACTGCTACTGCGAGTCAGTTCCTCTGCAGGCTGCTGTTGATTTCCTGTTGCCAGATGCTGCAGATTGAAGACAGCAGATGTGCAGTTGACTGATGGTTGCTCTCATCATGTGATTGTCAATGTGAATATGATGCCACTGGTGCTATTCGAGGGGAAATTTTTAAAATAAATAGCCGTCTTAAATCTTCCTTTAATCCAAACAGAGCTGTGATGGGTAAATGACTTTGACCCCAAATTGCAGCCGTGTAACAGATGATCTAAACGCAGCACAGAAACTGGTTTGTGGAGGCAGATAAATTATCTGGGGTGTTTTTTATTAAATCTGCATATAAATGATTTAATCATTTAGAAACAGTAACTACATTAAGCCCCAACAGCATCACAGTTTTAAAAATGAATCTTTTTATCTAATTTATGAGAATACAGTATGGAAAAGTATACATTCACTTACTTTTTCACTCTGTGTATTTTAATGCGATAGAGAAATACAGAGAAGCATTCTCAGTAGAATTTAGTTCTGGGCTTTGACTGGGCCACAATAAAACACAAATATGACGTGTTTGGGTTTTCTCTGGAAACTAAGGCTTAGAGAAAGGTCATAACTCTTAAAGAACATTCTGGATGCTGCATCCATGTTCTGTTAACACATCATCTAAAGCAGGTGTAGCTTTAAAGTTAATTTCTAAATCAGATGTGTAACTGCAACTAGTAATGAACTCACTTTTTGCTCCTGCGCAGTCTTAATTGCTGTGTTATATTGCACCGTTTTGTTCTCAAGCCAGTATAAATGTGAGGTCATTGTAAGGTTTATCCAATATTTCTGAAAAGGCTCCTACATTATTGACATTTTGGACTGATGAAAGTTGTAAAAGTTTCAATGGTTGTTCTCAAAGATAAAGTGGGAACCAGAAACTTTTCTTTTTAATATCCAGAACGGATGGCACTAAAAACGATAAAAGTGATCGAGGTACTAATGTATTTTCTCTCACTATTACAATTTCCTTGTCATTTTAAAATGAATGTAATTGCCATCCCTACATTTTGCTGAGGAACAGTAACATTTCTGGTAAAGGTCAGGAGAGAAACAATTACTGCTGCTGTAGTCTGAGCTTGTCTGTGTGAGAAAAGCCTTCAATTCATCAGCAACGCTCCCTGTGGACCAGTAAAAGCTGCTTTGTTGCTTGGGAGATTCTGCAGGCCTGGATTAATACAGAAACAGAATCACAATACGTTTGAGCATCTACAGTCATAGATCTCTGAGGTTCAGACGTAAGGAACATTGGACCTTGAGGGGTAACACAATCAGAAGCAAAGCAGAGCACAGTAAAACACTCTACTTCTCTCCTCTCGACAGGCTTTGTGTTGCAGCCGCCTATCAGGCCACTGAACTTCAAGAAGTGGAAGAAATAATTAGTCTGGTTGGTGAGGTGAAGGATAAAGATGAATAAAGTTATGACATAATAAATGCATCTCAAATCCAGGTAACATCGCTGTCTTTAAAATTACTTCAGCAGACAGGTTTTTCACATCAGGAGTTACTGAAGCAGGAACGCTTACAGAATAAAATGCTAAGGTCACATGTTTAACGCACCTGGATGGATATAAACGACAATGTGACAACGTCACAAAAACATGTTCCACATGTGAAAATAACTGCAGCACTTTGTTCCTCGGTTGAAAATAATTATAGTGAAATGGCAAAGAAGCAAAAATATGTTTTCCATGTGGAAAAGTTTCACGCCACTACATGATTTAATTTTCAACATGTGAAACACATTTCACTGCTATATAGCTTTCACATGTGAAACATGTCTCTACATTATAGTGAAGTGAAACTTGTTTCACTCCACTATATCATGTTCACATGAGAAACACGTGTAACATATTACATAGCTTTCACGTGTGAAGCATTTCACACTACAATATCATTTCCACATGTGAAACACATGTAACATAATACATAGCTTTCAAGTCTGAAACAGATTAGCACATGTGAAACACATTTGACTGCTACATAGTTTTCACATGTGAAACACAATTCACTGCTGTATGGTTTTCACATGTGAAACACATTTCATTATCATTTTCACATGAGAAACAGTCTCATGTGAAAATAGTTACACATGTGAAACACGTGTAACTATATCACATTGTTTTCGCATGTGAAAAATGTCACTACGATTACTAGCACATGTGAAACACATTTCGATACCCGATATAATTTCCACACAACATGATTTCTATCAGTGGAGTTTACACTGTTCACATTTTACAGTATCAAAACATAAAACGTTTCCAAGGATAAATGTGTTTTACATATAGGTGGAAAAGATGTGTTAAAATTAAGTTAACAGTTATCAAGTTATTGTGTTCGGTAGCAATAGTTTTCTAGGTGTTTGCTTTAGTTTGTGTTGTGCCCTGATGAGCTCAGTTCACCTTTGCAGCCTTCCACCTCTCAGCTGTATCAGCTGGTGGGGAAATTATCATTATGTAAAGCAGATGTATAACACATGTAAATCCTTTTTTTCCCTCTGCTGATTAGTTTAAACCAAAACACAACTCTGCTGGTTGATAATCACGTAGCTTTTGGGTGCTGTGGGAACAGTCAGATACCTATTAATATTCAATAGGTTTGTTTTTCTCTCCATCTATTCCCCTGCTTCACATCCACCAGTCGTTCTACATTTAGACCAAACACACACACACAGATGCATGTTTTATATAAATATATATATAGTTTTTGGGTCCCAGGAGGTTTTTGTCTAAAAGATATTCACATTATCAAACAGCTAGCTGATGGAATACTTTGAAGTTTTCTCTTTAAACTAGAAATGAATAAGAGTTCAGAGTGCTGCCCAGAAAGACATTAGAATATCACAGTGAATGAAACACCGCCTCTTCTTCTTTGGTGCCGCTTTTATGTGCTGACTGATCTGCAAGGCGGACATCCTTCATAAAGAAGGGAATCCTCTGCATGTGACCAAAGACTGTTATTGATCAAAGTGGCAGCTGACCATCCTTTTTTATCCTATTAGTGCGGCACTTTTCCAGTTTCCCTGGTATATTAGCTAAACTTAAATGGCCTGTATTTATAGAAACAAATGTGATTCATAATCAGAGAATGTTGGATGTATCTATTTAGAAGGAGGAACTACATGGACAGAATTGCTATCGTCAGATCTTGATAAATTTATATAAGCCTTTCTTGTAATTTAAGACATTATTTTATTTTTGCGTCTTTATTCTGCTAATATTATGACTATATTCTCGTAATTAAATAATAACATAAATGTTGTACAACTCACCAAAGGGATGATTGAAATAAAATCCACTTTTTGGAAATATTTTCCAAAAAGAAGCAAGAAAAAAAAAAAATTAAATTAGTTTTAAGCCAATAGTCTATGGTTGTAACGTGACAGAACATGGAGAATTTCATGGGGTCTGAAACTTGTGCAGCACAGGATCTGGATATTACTAAAAGTAACATCAACTTTTCATGGCTGAGCTCCGATGAGACGAGAAACAACTGTAAATGTTCCTCCGAAATGTCAGCAGAACCTCAAAACTAAATGACAGCTGATAAATTACCCATTGTGGTTCTCAAACGGATCCGCTCTGATATGCTGGACTTAGATTTGATGTCATATTTAAAAACTGGCTAAGTAAGAAAACACAGAACACAAGAGTCAGTTTTTAGCAAATGTCACCCTCATCTCCATGTGGCGTTCGGGAAAGAAAAGACGGTTCTAACTACTGGCAAGAGGGAATCCTTATGCAATCAATCTGCTTCGTAAATATCTCCCACTGAAGCTGATGTGAAATATGTTGATACATAAAAATGTTGCATCAGCAGGAACGCCCCCTGTGCTGTAAGTAAACATCTTAATAGGATGGAGTGTGTGCCGCAGTGCTCTCAGAGAGCAGTTTGGAGCCATCTGGACAGCCTCCAACATGGCTGTACAACATACGCTCTGATGCATTTAGGCTAGCTGAGAAAAGTTTAGGTTCACATCCAACTTGTTCAGCTCTGTGCCATGTGTCTCTCTCTTTTGCAGGTATGTTCTGCTGCTGTTCATTCTGTTTTTCATCCCGGGCGTGGTAATGATTATAGCCTACGGTCTGATCTCCAGGGAGCTGTACCGAGGCATTCAGTTCGAGCTGAGCCAGAACAAAGAGACCGCTGGTGAGATCCGTCACAAATCCACTCCGACCTTCAAAAAGCTCCCTGTTCCTGTTGATTTCACTAACCAGATTTACTCTGATTAACTGTATTAGAGGAAGAGATGAAAGGATCTACCTTAGTTTTTTACTGCAGTACAATGGGATTCTTGTTTATTTTGCCTCAAGCAGAGACTGACATATTTTGTGAACACCCACAGATTTTGCACCTGTGACATCCAAAATTGCACTTCCTCTCAGTCTTCCTAATGCCAAGCCACACTGGAGCGTTATCTCATGCAGGAGCTAAAGGATAATCCTGTCTGGAAAAGCTGAAACAGAGTCTCGTCTGGCAAAATATACTTGCTGTATGTGTCAGGATAATCAGCTTCAACGTAAACTAGACAGCTGTGAGTTCGTCAAGGCTGTGGCAGCAAAACATGACCACCAAGGTTACACTCTTTTATTCAATCCTTTTATGTAGCAGAAAAGGATTAACATTCCCTCTGAAACATCTGACATTCCTTCCTGATGACCCCACTGAAGTACACAAATAATAAAACCATATTATGTATATCTTTTTTTCAAATTTGACATATTACATCCACAAACTTCAATGGGTTTTATTGGAATTTTGTGCAATTGTGAATTAGAAAAAAAGTCACATTTTCTTACAAAAATATTTTAAAAATATGATGTAAATTTGTCTTCAGCCACCCTGATTTTGGCTTTCCTTCTAGCCAACCTCCACCACAGTTTCGAGTCCACAAGGTCATCCTCCAGCAGAGCGCTTCCACTAAAAATTGTCTCAGGTACTGATATATAGTGATTGGAGCAGTCCAAGAAGTTATGAGCAATTTACTGTTTTACAGTCATAACAATGTTTTATAGCCTCACCATTTTCAACTTCTTTCTTTTCAAAACATTTTATGGTTCCACTGAAGAATAATAAAACAAGTTACAAATTACATTACGTTTTATTAGCCACATATTAAATAAAAACTCGCATTTTATCATTTTTGCCTTGTGACAGAGCTACATGGCACTACATCAAGCAGAAAAGTCCACAGATATTCAGCGAATTGTGTCTGGATTGTTCCTCTTGGATGGCATTTGAGCTCAGTCTTTATTCATGGCAGCGTCCTTGGGCATAATTGGGAGTAAGACTACTTCCTCGGATCAAAACCAGTCCTACAAATGGATTGTAACACATGGTAACTCTCAGCTTTTTCTTCCCAGAAAAATGCTTTTCCACTATGACTAATAAAAGATAAATGATCACGTATAACTTTGCAACAACCTCTACTGGCCATCCTGTTACTTAATAATATTAATAAACATTATTTCACCAGGTTTGTCTCATTGAGATTAAAAGCTCTCTTTTACAAGAGAGACCTGGCCTCAGTTACCATGCATAGTCACAATAAACATAGACTTACAATAAAACAAATGCAAAAGGCCCCAAGTAAAACAATTGCACTTTTGCAACTTCAACGTAATGGGATCTACCTATCATATCCTTAAATACATTTAGAGATACTAATGTTTAAGCTCTGAATGCAAACTATTCCATGAGGTTGAAGCAGAAAAACTAAAAGATTTAAAGTCTTGAAAAGCACTTCATGAAATGAAATCAGACTTACATTGCGCTTTTCAACACTTCTCAAAGACGCTTCACAATGAAATCAGTCATTCCCATTCACACATATATTCACAAACTGATGATGAAAAGCTACAGAAGTGGCCATTTTGCACCATTGGTCCTGACCAACACTAGCAGGCGAGGCAGGGAAAATGTCTTGCCTAAGGACAATACAGAGGCGGAGAGAGCAGGAATCAAAACAGCGCCCCAACGATTGCAGGACGAACAGCCCTTCTTGTCAAAACTCTACTGTTCAAAAGTATTACCAAAAGTATTGGTAGTTCTTGGACCTTTGCCACTTGATTGGATTGTATTCTTAAGTATCAGTGATATATTTATTAAATGCCTATACTTTGTTTGCTTTACCTATGTAAAAGTGTCCCAATCTGACAGTGTGCCCTGATCCTTCATAGGCCAGAAGAACGGTGTAGGCAGGGCTACGGCAGGGCCAAATGATGATGACGATGGCTGTTACATCCAGGTTTCCAAAAAGCCATCATTTGCTGTGGAGCTTCCTACCCTCTCGTCCTCAACGACCACCATCCTGAACAAGGCTGAGCGTGCCCGTAGCAACACCTCCGAGGCTAAGCTGCAAGCCAAGAGGCGAGTCATACGCATGCTGATGGTGATCGTAGCTCTTTTCTTCATCTGCTGGATGCCCTTGTACTCGGTCAACACCTGGAAGGCCTTCGACCCCAAGTCCGCCGCCATCGCCCTCACTGGAGCGCCCATCTCTTTCATCCACCTGCTATCCTACACGTCGGCCTGTGTCAACCCCATCATTTACTGCTTCATGAATACGCGTTTCCGCAAGGCGCTGCTGTCCACGTTCGCCTGCTGCTGCCGCAACCGCCTTTGCCGCCGGATCTGGTGGCGCCGGAGGAGAGAGGGGGAAGACGGCATCAACGCCACCTCCATGGGCACATCGATGGTGACCTCCATGTCCAAGTTTAGCTACACCACCGTCAGCACCGTTGGTACCTGCTGAGCCTGAAGGGGAGTGAGGTGGTCGCATCGGAGGCTGTCAGCAGGCATCGTTGAGTGCACCATCTGTTTTTTCAATCTTCCGTTTGTCAGTCCTCATCCTAATATGCTGTGAGTCACGAGCTGAGTAATATCCATGTCCTCATTTAAAGGCATCTCTGAAAAGGTCCTGCTCAAATTCTGTGTGCATGATTGCAGAAAGCAAGGCGTGGAAAGCGCCGTTTCAAAGTGGTGACATTCTTTTACCTCTTTTTATTGGCAGCAACCGCCTTATTGCATCCAAAAAGAGAACATCAAGTGCCTGTGCTCTTGTAGCTTTGTCTGTCATGATTTCTTGTTCATTTGCTGGAATGAACTTCTCTCGGTGGAAACAAAAGTTACAAACTGTATACATAAATATCGTCTTTATGTTGTGAATGTGCCAATGAAAAATGTTTTGTCAGAAAAATTTCTCCTTACATTTTTAGCTTCTGAGTTCATTGCTGTTTAACACCATGATTTTTTGTGAAAGTCTGCTGTGCCTTACAAAGGTATTAAAACCTCTTGAGATTTTCCAGATTCTGTCAACCGCAAACAGCAATGTAGCAAAACAAACTACCGCACAATTGAGATAAATTGAAAAGTGTTCTAGTTTTATAAACTAACCCTATTTTAAATGTCTCTCAGCAACTTTCTCTTTGACCTGTGGCCATTGCGCTGTTTGTTCAATAATCTTCAGCTAAGTTTATATTTGTATTAAATTATTTATAGCTAGGATTACTAGCTTTGGGGCAATTGGTTGCATCAGATTTCATTTATGGGTGTCAGTGTGAAGAGTACAAATACACAATTGTTACAATACTGTTGGTCATAAACACATAAAACCCAATGAAATAAATCAAAATTAGTGCCTCTAGCAAGACATAAAGGAGAAATTCAAGTTCCAGGTGTATTATCACCTTTGTAAGGCACTGCATTGTCATTCAGTGAATAATATAATTTATTTTCAAAATGAAATCATCTGAACTTTCAGATATCCATGAGCGCAACCCAGCTGCCCAGAAACAATTACACTGAAATAACTGAAGGCTACTGTATGAGCACGATTCTCTTTGTCTGCTTAAGAAGAAGAGCTCAGGAGAAGAGCTAGAGAAAGTACATAAATTCATAAAAGGCATGTAGATTCTACAAAAGGTAGAATTCAAATGTTTTGAATTATCTGAGTCCAAAAAAGGACCCAAAATAAAGTTTTACTTGAATCATGTTTCTCAAGCAGGCAATACGAGATGTGTGATATGCTTAGCATGTTGCAGGTATACAGTGTAATATTCCATTGCAAATATCCAGAAGGTTTGAAAACTCTTCATTTTTCCAATTTCAATTTTCTCTCTTAGTGTCTTATCTGAGCATCAAGCACAGTGTGGAACAGTTTATCCCAAAGGGTCTTTCAGGCTTCGCAAAGGACAGACTTTATATGTGCTAGCAAGAAAGCTACAAAAGGAAAATGTGATCCCTAGAAAGGGAAAACGTTACTATAGGTTGAGATTGTGTTGGAAATAAAAAGAAGAAAGACTGGTCACTAGGACGTCTTTGCACTGGGTTTTTTATTTATTTTACTTCAGTTCGTCATGTTATTCTGCCAGTTTTATCTATAAAGTCTATTTTCCACCTGCAGTCCTGGCTGCATGATGGATATAGAACTACAATAAAACATTAAACCACCTGATTTATTCAATTACAAGATAAGAACCAGACATGATTGCCTTTGCTGTAGCATTATGCTAGCAGGGCATGATCTTCATAGGCAGATACAACATGATGGGATCCAATAGAGCTGTGCCATTATGGGGCCCATGGGGTCAAGATATTGTGGCCATGCAGTGGATATAAAGTGTTTACACCCTTTATAGTAAAATGCCATGTTTTTGTAAAGAGAAATGAGATAACGATCTATCATTTCAAAACCATGATATTATAAAATTATTTGCTGGAGGGGAAAAATTGGAATAAAAAGCACTATGACTAGTTTCTGTGTTGCCTTTTTATCAAACACTCAGTTTTAATTACTGATATCCCTAATTTTTTCCATTTATTGATGACTATCTTTACTGTGCCATCATGCTGTGGATTTTTTGTACCCTTCTCCTTACTAATACCTTTGCACAATTTGGACATTTTTACCCGAAACTAAGAAATTACAAAGGATCAAAAGTCTTGACAGCTAAACTTTATTTCTGGCCCAAGTGTGAATTCAAGTAACCTGAAACTGAATCACAAAAGATTCCTCCGATGGTGTACACACTTATGCAACCATGTCTGCTCCTTTCACATTAAATGCTGACTTTTGACATCCACTGCATGTGATGAGATGATCATGGAATGGCTTCTCAGTTTTGCGGGTTTTATCCAGTGTGAAGTCCGCCTTAACATCAAACATGAAGTGCAGGAAAGGAAGTAAATGTAAACATGAACTATTTGATGTGGAAAATGTGTGTGTATATGTCCATGCTTATCTAGACAATGGCTGTTTAATGTTGTGCAACAGTGTTGTTTGTGTGTTAATGCTGTTGTGTCGACAAGTAATTTAATAAAAATGAAAGCAGAAAAAACTTGAGCTAAAACATTGTATTAAATTCATTTAAGTTTATCCAATGTAATTTGCTTGTGATGAATTGGAGTCAGTAAACACTTTTTGGTTCAACTCAACTTGGCTCTACTAAACTCTACAAGGCTTGGGTCGTTTTTCACCACCACAATGTACCCAAGTCCTCATGAAAAGGCAGCCAGAAAAGTGACGGGATTTGTATGCAACAAACCACGTAATGGATTCACTCCAATAACTCAATCAAGCCAATCAATGACATGCAGTCGACTGACGTCGCTTTTTCAGCTCATTTAATTTCAAGTAGATATAAAAAAGCTGCTGAAAATCCTAAAAGTCGAGTCAAGCAGAGGAGGTACTACTGCAAAAAGGGGCTTAAGATTTGTTATTCTGGAAAGCTGAGGACAGTTTGACCAAGAACCAGATTTCCCATTTCCTGTTTTGCTTCTTTCCACTTTAATCCTTCTCTAAATGTTCTGGAATGACTAGGTCTATGGCGGAAAACTTCTGCGTTTTCTTGTTAGTTGTTCAAATGATATAATGATACAATATCTCTCGAATTTAGGTCAGTTTTGAAACCAGTTGAACCATATTGGTTTTTGTTACTGTTTCAACCTTATTTGATCATTTAAGCATGAGATAATACACACACCTTTATAAATCTGCAAACTTTAAGGTATTTGCAGCACCATCTTATGTTCAGACCCACCCATCTTGATAAAAACAGCAGAGTTTAACTTCCTGGAGAAATAAAGAATATTAAATTAGGGAGTTTTATGGTGTTCATCCACTCTGCTGTATAACAAATGGGGCTCAGACAGAGTTGGTTATGAAACTGAAATCTGCAGTCGAGCTGCTGGTCTACACTGAATACTGATGTAGGCAATACTATTGGGATATAACATAGCTCAACAAGCTCTAACAGTCCATCGCTGAAAGGCTGGTTAGACCTTCTGTTGTTCTACTGTGGCCCATCTCTGCAGTAAAATGCAGAAAGTAGTGCTGCATTCACCCTCACTTACTCTGCTCAGTTATTCTCTGTGGCCACTGTATTGTGTTTCCAAATACTTTACTTAAGTACAAGCTCCCATTTGCTGGATGAAAAGGTGTTACTCTGACCTTTTCCTGCTGTGCACTTTCAATTTGCAAAACTGAACTCAAACTGCTCCAATCATGGGAGGCTTTTAGATGTTTTTAAAGGCCAATGAAGTTGATTTCCAAATTTTTTTTATGCAACCTTGGGAATGAGAAACCTTTATACTTAGCCAGAATATAGCCACAAAGTAGAATAAAAACATTATGTTGCTAAGCTAGGCTCAAACAAAACCTACAGTGGTTCAGGTTAGTGTCTGCTTTTGATTTAGACATTTACTGTCTAAATTTCACTTTGATATTCATAGTTTTAAGAAATCTAAATTACACAGACATAACTATATAAACTTTGACTGATAAGACAGTGACAATGATTTAAATAATAGAGCACATATTACATGACAAGATATTTTAAAACATGCCTTTATTGTATTTGAAAAGCTATTAGTTCCACTAACAGCTAGTAGAAAGGTATTTTAGAACATTGTCACATTTGTTCATTACCAAATCACATTTGTATAGAAACAATTCATATTTCCATTCATGAATTTAATCTACTACTCCAAAATATGGATGTGACTGTCCTGCAGTGAATAACTTAACACTGCCTCAGACATGGAGTAGTACCCTAATTGCATCAGTTGGCCCCAGCAGCACAGAAATAACAGGATTCGTGTTAAGCAGTGTGATGTGCTGCTTTTGTCCTATATACGGTGAGTGCTGACAGCTTAGTGCTGTCATGTCTTGTCACTTTCAAGTTTGGTCCTTGTTTTTTATGCCATCCGGTTGCACTCCGTGTCCCTGCAGCCCTTCAGCTACCCACCCACCCACCACCCAGCTTTTATCCTTTTCACAGCAGAGGCGTATAAATACATGAATGACAACAGCGTGTGGGTGACAGCAGAGATTTTGCAGGCACAAGCGCAGTCCGAGAGCGCTTTACAGGCAGCGGCGGCGAGCTCGGCTCCCAGAATGACAATTGGCAAACAGAAATCCCAGAGAGCTTTACTTGTAGACACTCAGCCTGACAGCTTCCCCTCTGCGTTCTTTTGTAATTAAGTCAGGAAACAATGAGTGATTTCCATTCTTTTGGCTGTTTTTGCTTTCAATAATTTTTCAGTGAATGAATTTGTTCGGGTGCTGGAAACAATAGAATGAGCCTCCAGTTGTGACTACACTTTTCCTTTAAAGGAAGTTTTTAATGGAAATTTGTTGTAATTTGTACTTGATTTCCTTTACAATAACTTTAATATATGCTTTAAACTTTAATTTTGAATCAGCTCCAGCCAGGAAACAGCGTTTTATTTATGACAGCAGTTTAAAGAATGTAGTGGGAAAACCGCGACTATATTTTCTTAAGTCTACTTTTAATTGGTTGGTCAAGTTTGTGACAACACCTGTCCTGAAAGTTGGTAAGAGTTGAACGTTTTCTTGATCTAAACAGGGAAAGACGTAGAATCAGAACAATGAATTAGAAAGAAGCTTTTGCCCAGCCGAGTCAAAGCAATGGTTGCTGGATTTGGTTGCAGTAAATGTCTTACTTCTGTAAATGTTTTTGTTTTTGAAGTGCCTCCAAAGCTTTATTCTGTTGTTTCTCCACACTTTCATGTATTCAATGTCACAGGACAACTTTAGTAGCTCACGCTGGTGGTGTGTTAAGGGGAAGACCAGGGTTTTTTTATTTATGGCATAAGGTTCACAGGAATGTCCCACCTGCATTGGGGTATGTCACAGCAGGGCTGGGTTGGTGTTTTGGTACCCTGTGTCTCTCTACCTCTCTGACTTAGGGATTGCTGTTTCCTGTGTTTTGCTGTCGACCTGCATCTGTGTTGTGTGGTTACTCTGTGGGGTTCCTGGTGTTTGTTTGCCTGGGGCTGCTGCGGTCTCTGGGAGCCGAGGCTACCTGCCCGTTGCTGCTCATTGACTTAAAAGCTGCAAGGTTTGCATTTTTCTCACCATTGTACAATCTTAATAGATTAAATGTCAAAATATCAACATGGCTTCATATTTTATCTGTCTACTTCGACGTCGGATGCAACGCTGATTGAATAAAGTCAATTAAGTAATTCGGTTACCATCTCCGGCTGTCGTTTTTGAAGAGCAAAGCTCATGTAGGCAACCATTTTCTCCATATGCCTGAAATGCCATGACAAGTCAAAACAAAACAACATAATCAATGTCACTCAGTGACTTTTCATGTCCAGATTCTTTACAAAAACCAGCAAAACAACAAAGCATGTTCAATGAGACTTCTTATAGTGAACCAAAGGCATATGTGTGTTTACAACATCATGACAGAGAGGAACGACTATTACGAGTTCCCAAGTTTTGAGGACAATGATCAACCAAAAAAAGACGTTCCTTCGCTGCATTGGACCAGAACTGAGCAAGCTGTTTTGGTTCTACTTCCTCACGGTCTTGGACAATTGCTCCTCAAAACTATTCGTCATGCTCTCTGGCTGATAAACCAGCTCGGTGGGGCTCTTTTCCACATTATTCTGAATAATCATGCAATAGTTTCCAATGCAGAATGGGGTGAAAAGTTCACCAGGGAAAAGAAGGGGTGGACGACGTGAAGGTGGGAATAAAATAATCCAATTTTTACCATGCAACTCCAACAATAAAAATCGATTTCGGCAGTATGGCTCACATGGACTACATCACAACATGCAGACCATGTGGTTAGAGAACTAGCGCGCTAGGTTTGTATGCCCTCTAAATAAGATGGTACGTTTCCAGCACCAGAGATGAAAAACCCATTACTGGTCCTGTTCTGTGAGCAGAAGCTGTTGCAAATTGGACCTGAAATGAGCCTGAGGAAAGCAACAGCGTTCATGTCGTTGTTTCCTTCCCATCTCCAGCTCTCTTTCGAAGATTCCCATTAGCTGCTTTAGGCAAGGCGTAAACAAAAGCTTCATTTGCCTCAAGTGTCGATACGATACGTGAAACTAATTTCGATCAGCTCTGGTCAAACGTGACGAATCGACAGCAAAATTGCAGCATCATCCTCCCCTCCATTCGGCGACACAAAGATATTAGCTCTTCTTTCAGTTTTAATTTAAAGTATTTTTGTGTATTGAAGAAATGTTTTTGTGTTTTCGCCCCTCAGCAAACACTGACAAATAATCCACGAGTCAATTAGAAGACAAGGTTTCTCAATTATTTATAATGACTTCCTGGAGGGCGGTTACAAGTAAAATAAATCCTCTGTTGGATGGATGTCTCATTTTGTTGTCTTGCTAAATTATTCACACTTTTTCTGTGCCGTTCACCTCCAGCACAGAATGAAATATTTTGTTTTGGCCTGCAGGCTTTGCTCCAGAGCATTTGTGAACTGTCCTTTTTTCTGCATTTTCATACCTTGCTTTGCTCAACCCAGCACCTTGCATCTCTGCTGCTTGTCTTTACTGAAGGCTAGAAAGGAGAGACAAGAGAGCCTTTGGAGGCGCTCCACAACAGCCTTTGAGGAAGCATAGTAGGTGTTAAAATACATGCCTAAGATTATAATGTTTCACTGGTTACTCAAAAAAAATCACTTCAGAATGACTAATTCTGCTATTGACTCGTCTAGGAATAAGATTCAGGCTCTTTAAATGTATGAAGACAGATAAAGAAAAAATAGCAATGAAACAGACAGCATCCCTTGTGAATACAGTCAAATCGAAGTCTACGGGGGTTGATCCAGCCTCCAGAAGTTCAAACTAAATTCACAGACTGGGATGAGAGCTGAAGAGTCATCACTGCTGCAAAGCGCCGGCTTTAATCGCTTGTTCAGAAGCCGATAACAACGGCAGTACACCTCTTTTTCCTTCTATTCTTCAGAGAAACGATATTGGCTTGTATAAAAACAGAAACACATTATTCTTCCCCGGGCGGTGCAGATGTCCATGCAGACTTTTTAATATTTTACAGAGAGAACACGGAAAACACAACAGTGTTTTGTTGTGGTAATGAATATCTGTTGAAGGCTGGGGAGCACTCAAGGCATTACTTTAAGAAAACGTTCTCCGAATTAGTTTCTAAAGCTGTCCCACTTTGTACAGTAGTTTTACAGTCTCACGGGGATTTAACGCTGTAGTTCGGAGTAATACTTTATGATTTTATCTTGTCATGTAACCAATATTCTTCCTGATTTCTTCAAGTAGCAATTCTCCACATTTTCTAGCTCCTCATTAGCTTTAGTTGTAGGAGATTTAGACGCTTATTTTTCTTTAGAAGCTAAACCAGAAAAAGAATTGTGCAAATAAACCAAATATGGAATGATTAAACTTTGTTAAAACAATGTTAAGGTTTGTAAAGTAACTTAATATCACCTAAGTAAATGCAAAAAGTGCGGGGAAAAAAGTAACTGGCTCCTTGAAAGCTTTCAAAAGCTTTCAACTAGCCTTAGGGATAAGGCCAGTTGGTGAAATAACGGCTTTGAGATGGTGAACAAGAAAAAAAAAGCAATTATGACCGCTCTTGCTTGCAACAAATCACTGGAAAACCTGAGAAAACTTTGGTGTAATAAAGATAAGTGTTCTTTTTTGTTTTTTTTTTGGATGTTCACCATAAGCTAAACGTAATTCTGCTGGATTATAGAATTATATTTACATTTTCCAAGTACAGAAAATGGGAACATTGTCCATTTTAAGGTTCAGAAAGCCCTGTCTATTTGATGTGTGCCTTTGCTATTGAAATAATTAGAGAAACCCTGTTCCTTGGCACAAATGTGCAAAATGGATGGCTGGGGCCAAATTGCAGGGAGAGGGGTGAAATGGAATTGGACCTTTGCCAAACAGAGCCTGAGATGAAGGTCTGAGATGAAGATGAAGGTCATTTTAAAATGTAATCCAAAATATCATGGAGAAAACCACCAACACCAAGCATCCAAGTAGAAATTATGAATGTTTTATACTGTACTGGGTATTTACAGAAGTAGGATTAAAATTAATAACTATCATTTTAATGAATGCAACAAGTTAAGGCCTTAAGGCTCGATGTCAACCTTTTCATTTATTTAAGCCAAGAATGTTTTACCTGAGTTCTGCGAGACGCTGGAGCTCGGTCTGTCTGCACTGTGCCAGCTGCTTGCCAATTCCTACATCATCTGTCATGTCAGCCTTTTCTTTCACCGCAGGATTCTGTAATGGGTGGAAAAAGCACAACGTCAACCAAATGGGAAAGCAACACCTGTGTTGCGCCCAACTGTGCCTATCTTCCTGAAGTGCAGACATATAATTTATTCTGTTTCTAAACATTGTATAGCGATTCTCTCATTTTCTCTTCACATGTTGCCTCGAAAAACATGAAACAAGTCAGATTGATGGCTGCGAACATAACTCACTGCTGAAGAAGAATAAATGAGGAAAAGCTAAACAGTGTACCACAAAAACAAGGAAATAGACAATCTAACATAGAAGTTGGACAGTTTGGTCTTTAAGGCTGGTATTCTTCATGTAGAAAACAAGACTTAGGATAAACTTGGTGGCTAAACTATGACCAAGTGTGATTTTCCAGTGTCAAGAACTTGTAGAGTCAAATGGCAGGTTGGTGAAGAAAGCAAATAAGGTTTTATTTTAACAAAATGACGAACAAGGCAGAGCTAAAGCAAACAGAGTCCCGCATGAGAAAACACCACTGGCAATGCAGACACAGAGACTGAGAATAAACAGAGAAACCCATGAGGATATACTCAGCATGTATACTAAGGGAGGATAATGACAGATGCACTCTGCACGTGGTATAATCAAACTTAGCTAGAAAACACAAATGAAACAGGCTCTGATAACAAAAACTAATATGGTTATAAAACAGGAGGAACCAGAAATAAATCAAACTGTTACAGCACCAGAACTGTCAATTTTGAGCATAGGTTCATGTACAGAAAATGTTCCTTCTATTGACATTCTCTTCTTCTTAAGACATTTTTAAAAATGCAGTTAAAAGTCTTCAGCTTATCCAAATTAAAAAGAGAATTGATATTTTCCTTGATGCAGTTTATTTCTTCCTGTTTATTGAAGAAAAACGGCAGCTTGTTTTCGTAAGCATGTGCATAACTCATAACTCTTCTGTTTCCATTCACCACAAAACTGTGCAAATTGGAATTTCAAAAATGAATTTGCTTGTAGAAACATGACATTTTTATGTTAGTAACATCACATATTTTGCGCTATGATGAGGAGGTTTATTAGCTGTATTGAAATGTGATCAACAGCCGGATGTTACTACTGGTGGAAATGAAGAAGACAACAGGAAGTGGCTGGAGGATGATGGCGAGACATTTTTTTTATTACAATTAAAATGATTTTAATTGTGCTTAGTGAAACACCTCAATTACCAATGTTTTCTCAACATTAGAGGAATATTTTGCGCCTATTTGTAATGGAGTCGCAGCTAGCATCAAGCTAATTTTGATCTCCTGCTAAAGCAGACTCACAAGGATTTCTCTAACATGTCAAAACTTTCTGTGGTATGAGCATTTAAACTCAAGATTATTTAAAATATAAATATACTGCCAAACAACAGAATCAACGCAAGTAAGGATCCACAGAGATTACATGATCTCATGCTATGTTATGCAGATGCTCTGTCTGTGCTGATGAACACTGAGCCAGTATTGCTAGCAGAAGCTGCTCAAATTGACAGCATCCTGTTCTACTTCCTAGATAATTCAGCTTTTAGTTATTTGACAACTTGGTTGAGCTAACAGACTCTTTATTGATCAACTTCTCAGATTTTTATGTAATTATTACATTAAAAAAAACCAAAATTACTCAGTAACATCACAGTAAAGAAATAGCTGACAAAAATATTGACCTGGCAACCCAGCTCTAGTTGCCATCCTTTGCCTTAGCACTCAGGTGGTTTCTATGACTTCCACCGCCACTGACGGGCGTGCCATTTGAGTCAGTCTGATGACCTGACATGGAAAGGACACCTCGAGGTCACCACTTCCACCTGAACTGGACGTCAGTTTGAAGCAAGGAGACACATTTGTTACAAGAATCAGTGATGCCCTTCTGTTTTTGTGTTGTCTCACTTCTGAGGGCACGGGTTGGTCTTTGCGCAATCTGTCATTTAGTTGCTAAGAAACTAAAATCAAAAGAACATTCTCTCCGGTTCAGTATGTGACACCATCCTTGAACATAGAAAACTATGCCTGCAGTTTGAAGGTTGTATCAACCTGAGACAGGTAGGCCAATTCTGAAGTTTAGAGCGTATAAATATGAAAATTATGTGCATATGTCTGAGGAACAAAGGATATCCTCCTCAGTTATTTTCTGCTTTTTGACAAGACTGACTTACAATTTCATTAAGCTGCATTAAGTAATCACTTGGCCTCTCTTTTGTGAGGGAAGAGAGATGAAATCCTATTCTGGCATTTGTTTTGTCTGTGCTGGCCATCTCCAGGCCAGGACCAACAGCTTGCTGTACTTGGCAACAGCTGCGCATACATTTTCTACATCAGAGGGACGTGTGAAGAAGTGTCAGCATAACAGGTTTATGCTCTCATCTCTGGTAAAGTGTCTTTCTTCTCGTTTCTGTGAGGGTTCAAGAAGTGCTCAGGTCGATTTGGAGTGACCAGCAAAAGGTCAAATAGGCTCTTGAGACTAATGAATAATAACAATACATAAATAAACCCAAATAGTGTCACAAAACCTTAAAAAAATAATGTGAAGCCAGTTAAACAAAAAAATATTTAGATGTGAAGTAAAAGGAGGCTGAGCATATTGATTTAAACGAAGGTTTATCAATTGGTTAATTGGTTGAAAGTATGACTTTTTGGGTTCCAGATTTTTTATTCACACGTTTCCTTTAGCGTTTTTAAACTCCGAATGTTTCCTAATAATTTGGCAATAAACATACAGAAGCAGATTGCCAGGCAGAGTATATCATCCATATCTATGAAATGTGAAATAGATTGGTGCCAGTTTAGACACACATTGATTCAGCCTTTGTTAGCACGTTAGCATCCATCATAGCATCTGTAGTGACAAATACTTTCTTAAAAAATAAAAGATGGCATTCTGGCGTTTCATATCTCCACTCCTTAATTTCTTAAGGACGCTTCAAACCAAATTACTTGCTAATGCTAATCGTTAATGCTAGCTCTTCTTTTAGCAACAAAGAACCCTTACTCTCTCTTTTTGTTGAAACCACTGTATTGAATATGTCATCATGCGAATAGCATA
Organism: Girardinus metallicus; assembly: GCA_903067095.1. Classification (NCBI taxonomy): domain Eukaryota; kingdom Metazoa; phylum Chordata; class Actinopteri; order Cyprinodontiformes; family Poeciliidae; genus Girardinus; species Girardinus metallicus. The sequence continues at coordinate 109,690 of CAEGAE010010244.1, forward strand.
AACCAAGGTTCACTACGTGCTAAAGAAGCTTAAAAATCTGAGTGGAAAACTAATGAGAAACAAATCAGTAATGTTGATTGTTTCTAAAAATATCCACATGCATCATCAAGGAGTCCAATCATCTAAACGTTCATTAATTTGATCATTACAGCAGCAATAGTTCTCATGTTGTTAACAAGAACCCTGTCAGCTTTAAATGTAAGCTTTTCATGAAACCAAATTAAATTTAAGTCCCACAGTGAGATATGGATGATCTTTTCATTAGGGATACTACATTGGTTGAAATAATTACTGAAAGCAGCTGCATGTCTAACTCTGCGACAGCACTGACCAAGAGAGTTGGCACGCATCAAACACCGACTCCTGGTGATTGATTAATCCTTGTCTTATTATGTAAGTACAGTCATAATTTGTCTCGCAGCTGGATTCAAACTTTCTGCTTATCTCATGCTGCTTTCTAAATCATATTGTAGCTTCGTAATGAATTTTCACTCTTTATTGGAGAACGGCAGAAGGAAAGAAAAGAATGACAATGAAATGCTGCAGCGAAAGGACCTTTTCTTGTATGCAAATTGCATGTTATCGCCCATTTCCAAAGTCAGAACTATGCATTTTAAACTTAAGAAATGAGAGGGAACTTTATATCAAAACACAGCCTTAATAATTAACTTGTGGCATTTGGTTTCCCGCCAGGGCTTCAAACAACAACCAGCTGTGGGGTTGTTAAAATTGGCAGAGTATAAATGGCAAACAGTATCACACCAAGCAATAAATAAAAACTTTCTGTTAAATACACATAGATTTGTTTAGCCAATGCGAAGCAAAGAAAGGCAATAAACAAGTAGAGAAAGGAGCAGGAATACACCCCAGGTCTATGTCTCAAATGTAATTTCACCAAGCCAAAGTACAAAAAACCCATAATGGCGTTTCAGAGCGCGGATCGACACCAATGACCGTGTGGGAATCAAATTATTAAGGCTAAAGAAATCAGCACTTTTTTGAGCTGGCGCCACGGGTGATGTCTTCCAAACTGGGAGAAGTGGACATGCTGCTCACATCCTCCTTTCTTCCCTTTGCCTTCTGATTTACTCCCGGCTCTGTTGCCAGGATTCTTGGAGCATCTTGGAGATGAGGAGGAGGGGAGAGATCATCTTTCATCTGTGTTGACACGTCATTATGAAATGGAGTCCTCTCTGGCCACGCCACATGGCTTAGCGGCCTCTTACTGCTGGCTCCGTTCACCGACCCCAATGCGAGCCAACAGGGCTGTCAGAAGATACTCCCTTGGCTTCGGGAAGGCAGAGATTATGTGCAGAACGACGGAATGAAAGATAGAAGTGGAGGAAGAAAAAAAAAACAGGCCTTACTGTACAACTTGCACTTCACAATTACTTGCTATTTCACGCTCATGTAAAAGGTGTCAAACTCATTGCATAGGGGACAAATCTCCAGACGGACAATGAAGATTATTTTTTAAGTTAAATCAAAGCGGTTCCAACAGATTCCCCCGCACTTTTTTGCACTAATTCATAATTGAGTTTATTGCGAACTTTCTTCAAAAATGGTCAAAAACGTTGAGTTTAAGCGACACTCACTCCAACCTGCAGGTGGCAGTGTTTCTTACTTCTACTACACTGCTGCCGCAGACCTACTTGACGTCAAGTTATAGTCTGGGATCGATGTGGAGAGCGACAAAAAGTCACATTTACCATCATACATAAGCAAAAATATCGCAAAATTTCTTGCAAATATTTCTATAGTAACATCACAAAAACATCTGCGAAATCATGGAAAAGATGTTAATATTTTAACAGTTTCTTCATGGGTTTTATCAATGCATTCTGCCACAACCTGCCATTTTTGTAGCCAAAAGTGAAAATAAGTTTGACACCTTTGATGTATATCAATATATTAATGCCAAAATTTGGATGTTTCAAGGAGTTTGAATACTTTTGAACAGCGCTACACTTTCAGGGCTGCACTTAATAAGCTCAGAGGCTGAAAAAAGGAAGCTCTGTTTCCAAAAGATGTTTTCTTCATCGCAAATAAGCCCCTTTGGTTAAAATTGGTTACTCTTCTCCCGGAGAGTACGTGCCCCTCCGAGTGACATCAAAGCAACAGGATTAGGTGTTCATTACGGGGAAAGAAGCTCCGCTCTCATCACATCTGAGATCTCTGGGGTTTCACATCCAGACAGAGATGAAAACAGATTTTTGAACTTTTCACAACAAGTGGAAGTGATTTTGAGTTCAGTGTTGTTTGAAAAATGATACTGCATCTTTTTGTAGGATTGAGAGTTAAAGGGCACTGAATAAATCAGTCCCACCAGGAATGATTAACACGTCCACAATGTAGAAACACAATTAATGGAAGTTTGTAAACTTGCTGAAAAATCTGTCTAGTTGATAAACTGTTACGTCAGACCAAAATTATATATTTCAAGTTCTCTATGGAAATTCTCTGTAATTATTTTTCCTCTAGAAAGAAGAGTTAATGATTCTGGTAAACATGGCCGTTGGTCCAAGTCATAAATCAGTACCATGCTCTTTTTCTGAAACATATCATGTCATTTTTGATCTTGTAGTACTTTTGCCCACTCATGGGAAAGTTCAACATTTCTTCAGACCAAATTGGATGAGTCTCCATTGGCAAAGTGTATCATTAGGTGTCCAGTTTATCCGAAATCTCTTGGTATATTTGGTTGTTGTGGGTTTTCTCATTCAGTTGATGCTGCACTTTATCTTCTGCGAGTATCGCCGTCGTTCATTCGGTGACGTAAATCCACGGGACAATCGACGACTGTAGTCTGCTGCCAATAAATTTCCTCGGCTTCATTCCGAAAAATGGGGAGAAATCACAAATGGGGAGAAATCACATCCTCCATTTACACAGGATGTGTAAATGGAGATGAATTTGCTCGGGGCTGATTGGGTTTTAGCCTACTTCATGTTGTCAGACAGGTTCTAGTCAAAAAGATTTCTTTATTCTACAGACCTGACAGTAATTACTTTACCCTTTTTAAATGAACTAATCATTTAAAAACTACTTTGTGTACTAAATCAGGATAAATCCGATTTTCAAATTTGTGTATTGAGTTCAAATATTGAATTGTGGCAAAAACAGAAGAAATCTGTAAAAGGGCAAATACATTTTCACAGTTCTGCTTTTTCTAATTAAGTTAAATAAATCAGAATCTAATCTAGCCAGGTTGTATTTCCAGTGATACGTTTAGTTCCAGATTAAATCATAAACTGACTCAGATGTTGTGGCTGAAATCATTATTTAATGTCTTAACTGGAATTAAAGTGAATAAAATATCTCTTGTATGGCATGTGTAGGATCTTAGTGACAAGTTATTTATTATGACCTACGTCTTTCCTTTTTCAAAGCAAGGAAATGACATTTCAAGTCAGCATTTTTACCCGATTTCCTGTAAACGTGAATATGCCACTCAGTCTAATCGAGTTAGAGATTATGTCTCTTTTTCCTCAGAGTGAAACACAAATCATAATTTAACTCCAGTGGGATAAACATCAGTCAGTCACGGAGCTAAAAGAGAAGACTTGACTTGAGCTGCATGCCAGTCATCCTGACTGGCAGCTGGCTCGGAGAACCGACAGTGAGGAGGAGTAGCAGGAGCCAAAGGTTGAACGCTGGCTCCGTTCTCAGCACCTGGCACCTCCATTGAAGGAATTACAGGACTCCCACTGGCTTAACGGGTCCTTTATACCATCAATAGTCGAGACAAAAATTAGGTGGTTATTATTTTATATAAACATTTCTGGAGATTTTTAAACCTCTGAATATAATATACGAACCAGCAGAGATAGAAGTACAGTACTGACTCTACTTGTAATTTTTCAGAGTTTGCGTTGTTGGAATTTTAAACTATTATGTCTTTTTGGGGTATTTCATGCGATATACCATCACAAACTGGAGCATAATTACTTCGATAAAAGATTGACCAGGAGTCAAATTCAGGCAGGAAATAGTCAGTACCTATTTTTTTCTCTCTTTCTACCAAAAACTGGATGATAAAAGTCTTCAGTTTGGTGCTTTGGTCTCAACTAGCCCTTTTTTGACGGGCAATATTGCTTACAAAAACTTCAAAATGAATTTTATTTGTTGTTTTCTTTATTTATTTTGGATGTTTAAAATGTCTTCCAGTTCCAGTGTTAAATGTTCATTAGAATTTAAAGTTTACTGATCTTTGAGAATGCGATCTTGGCATTACCATTATATTACTTAAAAATGGTCTCAAAGCAACAATATTATTGTTTATCGCAATAACTTCTGGGAGAATTTAACTTGTTATCCTGACAGGCCTAGGCAGTAGCATGATGATAGGTGAGAAAAACTTACTGGCTTAAATACAACAAGCCGATATTTTAAAAAATGGCTGATAACAACCAGACATTCTTGGTCCAATTTGACTGAGTTTGAACAACTTTGCAAAGAACGGGTTAAAGTCTCTAAATGTGCAAAGTTAGGAGATGAACCCTGTAAAATGTACATTTCTCTTTCTCCTTCACATTTATCCACTGATTTGTTTGTCAATTTGTTGAAATGCCGCTTCCAACCAACTCGTTTCAATAATGACCGACAGCCAACAAGGAGGGTAAATTAGCGTCACTAAGGAGGCGACCTGCAGATAATCACAGGCTGTAATTCAACAACTACACACACAGCGTGAGTCTTACTGCAATAAGCAGGAACGCACTGTTATCCAGGTATTTAGCTCACGTTTAAAAACAGGCCGACAAGTCAAATCAGTTCACGACATTCAATCTTTAAGGATCAGAACACAAAGTAGAAAAGGGTCATTATAGTCTGATTTTACCCTTTAACTTTAAAGACCTGCACATATTTAACAACCAGGTTATTACAACTTTATATTTACTTTTTTATTTTACAAATATTACTTTTCTCTTGTCCATGGGAACCAGTTCCTCTTCTTGTTTGAAGCTTAAAAGTTGCACATTTCAGTGCAGAAAGCGTTACAAAGCATCACTGAATTAGGTACTATCATTATTTAACTATTCACCTGTTTTCTAACAACAAGCTAACCCGTTTTACAGATTTCTCTGGAAGTGAAGTAAAGAGGCTTCACGGGCGAAGATATTTTTTGCTCTTTTATGTAAATTGTGACCCCTGAACCGGGCTTTTCCTCTCCTGTCCAAGTTGCCAAAACCAAACAAGCAGCACAGTCTCTTTAAATCTGACGAGCAATAAAGCTTTCACTTCTCAAAACGCTAGTGTTGCACATACGTCTCCAGAGAGGTAAAGGTCAGAGTAACACTAAGTAAAAGTGTCACGATTAAGATGTAGATGAATTATGTTTTGACAACTTAAAAAAGGCAATCTTTCCTCGAGAGGGGAGACATTAATCAGCCATAATGAAAAGAGAAAACAATAATTACTTGTTCATCTTGGTTTCGAAATCTATTTTGGTTTTATCTCTGCTTCTCTACAGTGATCAAAATCTAAATCTGGCCAAATGGGAACATTACCAAGATGCTCTGGACAGTCTAAGTATGTAGAGTCAAAATAACTAGGGCTGAAGAAGTGCTAAATAAACGCCACAGCTTCACCTTTTCCTGACCACTTCCGGTAAACCCTCAAGGTCTTTTGGTACTGCCCACTTTATTGGATTTAAATACTTTAAATACTGATGAGGAATAATAATAGGTAAGCGTCACAGGTGACTAATTAGCATGATGCGGCAGCTGCGTGAAAGCGGGACTGAGCGCAAAGATGGCGTCTCAAGATGTAAAAATAGGACTTTAGGCTTGACCTAAACCTACCTATTAAAAACATGAGATTTAATTAAACTCCTGGTCTAAAACTTGAGTCGAACTGACTATTTTTATCATGTATTTACGAGTGAAATGAAGTTCGTATGTGAGCTACAGACTGCAGCTTGTGCGCCTGTTTTACTGTAAAATTACGATTGCTAGCTAGTGACATTGGTGGATTATTAGGGGATTTTAACGTCTCATAACAACTTTCCCATGTAAGCTGTGGCTTCATATTATTAACCACATTAATGTGTCTCAAATTGAACGTTATATTAAATGACTTTGACTCATTTAGGAAACAAAATAAGCGCAACTTACCCCAATATTATTTCGCTGTTAAGCGGTCATGAGAATGGCACTTCCGGTTTAAAATGTCAAAATAAAAGCACTTCCTGTTTCGTTCGTTCTTAAGTTTAACTAATTGATTTACTTAACCGCACTTAAATTTGAGCATATTATTTCAAAACTATTGTGTATTCTACAAAAAATATATACTTTTTTTGTAGAATACACAATACACTCATTGGAATAAAAGAAAATAGCACAAAATAAAATGCTAACTGCATTGTCGAACCATCTGAATGCTTTTGAATTGAGACATTTTTTCATTTTCCTTTTGCAGTTTTGTGCTATCCAGCAGTGCAGTGTTAATTTAATTAAATTCCTTCTCAAAATATTCTGTATTACGATTCAATACACAAGTGTGAAGTTTGGTCACACTCTCATTTAGTCATCATGCAAAGCCACTCTTTTTTGAAAAATAGAAAGAGCTATTAACTGAAAATGTCATGCCTTTTTGCATGTTTTTCTTGAACTTTAAAGTTTCATTTCATTCTTTTTCTTTTTCAAATTTAGGAAAAACTTTTTGGTATCATTTTTTGCAGCAACATTTCCAGATATGGAATGAAACAAGTTACCATTTCTTACAATAGCAAATCTTTCCTCAGATAGTTTTATCAAGAATAATACCCTCATTATCTGATCCTCTCTCTTCATGGCTTCTAACCTAAAATCCCTATTTTCATCCACGTCTCACTAAAACATTCTTCTGGCTTTAGAAATCCATCAATTTATGACTAGCTGCTGCAGAAATATACTCGTGAAGCTTTGTACTTGCATTCAAAGTCCATTTATAGAAATCAGTCAGGTTTTTTTTTCCTGACACTCCAGCTAACCGTGAAATTCTGAGCGTTCAGTGCAAATGAATCATATTAACTGAGAGGAAATGCCCTCGTCTGAAAGTTTTTCAAGCCTCTATCAGCGCTGTTGGGTTCTGTCTGCCAGGCGGTCGCCGTATCTGAAGCCAGAAGAGAAATATTTCATTATTTTTCTATTACTGGACGTTTTTCTTTATAATTAAACTCTACTTATCAAGTAAATTTGCCCTTGTTTTTTTTTGTTTTCCCTGCATAGCCAAAATGGATGTGTTATTTCCTGTTTTTCCTCGGAATAAAGTTAACCTTTTCATTCAGTTATTCGCAGGCGGCTCTGGAAAGCTCCCCGACAGCTGAATGATGAGTTAATCTCATTCCTTTTTCTGCCTTTAAACACTGATTTATTCATGAGGGCTTCTCAGAAAAGAGGGATACTTCAAATGACGCTAAAAGACAGCAGTATTCTGGGCTCGCATAGCTGCAGCCCTGCCAATAGCTTCTCCCTCAAGGTAGAAATAAAGTCATTTACAGATTCTTGTGAAATAGATTCCCTGAGCCTAAATAAATTTGGTTAACTGACATCCTGCTGGCTCAGACTGCTTTCTTTTCCCTTTTTTTTTTGACTCCTTTAACACTGATGTCATTGGGAAAGCTCTCCAAACGAAACAAACGGTGAAGAGAACATCTTCAAGAAGAGTTAAAAGAGACATTATGTACGCAAAATTTAAAACAAAAGAAATACTTCAGGTTTAATTCTGTCCTGTTTCTGAGTTTGTCCCTCCTTTCCATTTTAATAGGATCTCTTAACTGTTCCCTAAATTTGTAACGAAGCAAAATAAGGAAAAAGTCTGAACTTAATAGATCATGAGACCGTTTGATTTGTGAATATTAAAATAACTTAAAGTAGCTTCATCATGATACACTTTCATTCTGTAATTTGACACTTTCATAGACCAAAAACTGCTGTCATACAACCAGACCAAAGTTAAATCCTTGTAAAGCAACAATTTTATATGAAATATATTCAGGAAAGTACAACAAAACCTTACTGCTTTAAATATTTAGCTGTTACAAAATTTAGGCCATTAATTTTATCTTCCCCCCCCCCATTGAATTTGTAATTAAATTCTTGGTCTTTATTTCCTGTTGGGTAGAATATTGTGATCCTTTAAGAGTGGATATAGATCTGTGTTTCTGCAGAAGGTACATAATCAAATTGTTGGCTTTTATCAGGAAAAATTAGTAATCATATAAAACCAATGCTGGCTGCAGTCCACCGACTTCCTGTTCATCATAGGATTGGTTTTAAGATTGTTTCTGTTTTTTTTTAAGATAATTTGTCATTTGGTTTATACCATTAAGCTGACAGTGAGAAGTAGATGCTCTGGGATGTTCCAGGAGATCTGGTGACAGGGAACATAACACTTTTTCTGGCCCTGACTGAAACTTTGGACCATCAAAATATCCAAAACACTAGAGGAAGATCTAAAATCGCTGGGATTTAGTTTGATCTGTACCAACAACCCATATTGACAAAACCAGTTTGGGAATCCTAAACTGGATCTCAAGTGGGTATAAAAAATAAAATCTGTAAAGTCACATTGTTTAGTCCTACATCAAACTTAAAAACCCAATCGTTTCACCATTATGGAGCCAACAGGAAGTCCAATGGTTTGTTTTTCTGCTAATTACTATACTAACAGCGATAGCATGAATCCCATTATGTAGCTATATCTTCCATTCTCTGCTTGCAAATTTGCTAGCTAATTTGCAGTGTTTGTTAGTTAATTTTATTTAAATTACAGAACATTTTGTCTGTCTGCTGGAAAACACACAGAGACTGTTATCACCTTGACAAGTCCTCTTTCTGTGTGAAACACATACTGAAAACTAAAAGAAATGAGCGTAAAAATCAACTAAATCACTGCAACTCCATAAATCACTTACATGTTCCATTCTCGGTAGGTGTTGTACACAGGAAGATAACTGGTGGAGCACAACCTCATATTTCCACTTCCTGCATTAATAATCATTGCTTTTATGGTAATAAAATACCCAAAGAAAACATGATGATGGAATAACAACTTGAAATAGCATAAACATTGAGGCTCTTGTGACTGGATTTGTTTTAAGATGATTAAAGTCAGTTTTGTTTCTTGCTCTTCTTGGACTAATTAAGTCAGAAAGCTCAGGAAAACAATCTTTTAAAATAATTGCACCTTGAACTTTCATTTCAAATGAATGTACATACACAACATTGTTTATTCCCACCCAGACTGGAGCTTTGTTTCTTGTCTCTTTTTTCCTCAGCAAACACTTGACACCAGTCTGAGTACTTCAACAATTCCCTGATTACAATCAGTTTGTGTGTTTTTCTTTTCTAAGGTGCGTGCACCCTTTAATTTCCTATTGCCACGGATGATCAGCTCACTCTCTCCTTACAAATAAGCGCAGCTTTTCAAAGTGAATTTGTATTTATAGACTCTAAAAAAATCTTATGAAGTCAATATATTCAAAGTTACCTTGGAGTCATTTCATGGCCTTTTTTTTACCTCTATTTATTGGAATGGTTTTTCTTCCGCGCCTCAGGGGTCTGCCAGGCTGTAATTGGCCTTGGGTGAGAGACAGTTGTTCAGCTGTTGAATTATACGAGCCTCAATAAGTACATCTCAACCAAAAGTTATTATCCCCACCTCCAACTCATGCTTAAAAATCAATGGCAGAAAATGAGAGCGACTGACAGCTTGCTTTTCTCTAATGCTAACATAATTTCAGTGAATGACCTGCCTGGATCCAGGCTGCTGAATGCAACAACAACAGAGAACTTACTATATATTGAGTCAGTACTTTTACTGACTCAATTGGTGTATAAAAGCATTAAAGTATTCTTTTCCTGTCATTAGTAATCCATGTTGGCATTGGAGACATTATCCAAGGAAGGAAATAAAAGACAAGCAGAAGTCCTACACTGCAGAAAGTGAGAGTTATAAAGAAAAATGTTCCTCTGAGATAAGTCCCTTGTAGCTGAACTATCCAGCTCACTGTTTATGAATAATTCACACCGAGGCAACCAGTATAAAGGAAGCTGCAGATGAATTGCACAGACAGATATTTGCAAAGCTACTGGTGCAGCTAGAAAAGACCAGCGCACCAATCAGAAGGAAAAAAATGTTTTTGAGATTATTGGGTACAACTTCCAGATGTCTGGTGGTGTTTCGTTCATCCGTTTAAACAATTATATGAAAGTATAACCACCAGGAGAAAGTCCAGCCGTCATACAGGTCTAAAAAGAACTAAACGAATGAAATGTATTGGTGCAAAATGTTCATATCTACCCCAAAGACAACCTCTGAAGATGCTGATGAAAGCTGGTAGCAGGATGTCATCAATCGAACAAGTTATGGGCTGAAGTGCCGCTCCTTGAGGAAAAAGCCATTATTCTGAAAACAACATAAAAAGACAAATTACAGTTTTAAATTGCATTCAGGGACAGAGACCTTAACTTCTAAGCCTGCTGTGTGGTTGCTAGTGCAGTCATTCATTCAGCGGCCCGTCGTGTTTTTGAGTTAAAAATGTTTAAAGTTGACAAGAGATTTGAAAATATCACTCGATAGTTATGTGTTATATGCAAACATTTAAAAAAAAATTTAATAAATAAGCAATGCTAAGCCTGGAGGGGCACAAGTAAAGCCTAGTGGCCCGCCAGGCTTATTATACAACACTGTGGGAATAGGCGAATTATTTAATTGTAGCAATGTCTCAAGATATAAGCCAAGAAGTTAAACCACAAAATAAGTCCTGGGAAAACGATAATGCTAAGTATAAAACAAAATTACAAAATGGTTTAAGGACAGCTGATGTGATGATTGGATCTCAGTCGCATAAAAAAAATCACAGATCTCAATTTAACAGCAAACTACCGTGGGAACCTTATGGTGGAACACCCCAAAAAAACTCAAAAACGATCCTCAGACATCTAAATCAACATAACTTATTCATATTTCTTAAAAATTGCAAAGCAAATAGATGAAGTGTGAGCCAACAAAACCTCCACACCGACAGTAATCCTCTGGGAATTAATCCCAGCCTACATTTATTACTAATTTAAATCGCTGAGTAGGCCTGCACCAAAGGACAATGCAGCTATAACCAATGGGATAACTGTATTCTAAAGGTTTCTAAATTAGTCGCTCCAAGTTTGCTTCAGAGGTTTGAAGCAACTTAACAAAGATGGACAGAGGAGAAAAGGGAAAACAAGAGATGTGGAGGTAATCACTGCTGCAGCGGCTATTTCCTAAGGTGACACTCCAATCAAGCTCAGAAAAACACTCAGCATTTCACATATATATATAGATCCGATGCCACAAGGAAATTAAATGCCTTGAATTGGACACAGGTAACATTTCCGACCATGTATTTCCACTGATATGTAGGAAAATGGTGTATAAAGCCTTTATTCATAGGTACTGCACTTCTCATTTATTTCTGTATGTCAAACAGTGTCACCTTTCTGACTTCCTGCAAAGGGCAAACAGTTAAAACTGTCCGTGTTTCAAGACAGAGCCATCAAACGTCGTCCTGGCACGTTGTAAAATGAACAAAAATATTCTTGGAAGTGAATTTCAGCATAGAAAGTGAAATTCAGTGACAGAGAATAAAACACATTGTGTCACAAAAAAATCCCAAATAACCACTAAAGCAGCAGCAAAGCATAAATCAACAAATTGCTTTTGAAACATTTGGTTGAAAGCTCAGTAAGGCGGAAAATCAGAAAATAAACTTTAACTCTCTATTATTATTTGCCTGACCCTTACAGTGAAGCATAGAGTGTGTTTTTATAAACTCTAACTTCTAGTTCATAAAACCAACTAGCATTTAACTAAGATCAATTTCTGTAACAGTATTATTTCCTGACCAAATGCACAGAATATATATATATATTTTTAAATGTACAGCACCTTGCAAAATGTTCACAGATATTTCCCTTTTTCTCACACCAAATTATCCATTTTATTGGATTTTTTTGTAACAAAGCAAGAAAAATTTCAACGTTTTCAAAATGCCTGCAAAATTAAACCTTACTCAGCCCCTTTCACTGTGATACCCCTAAATAAAAGTCAGAGCAACCAAATGCCTTCATTTTTTCTTCTTCAAACAGATTGCAAGTTTACTGTGAATTACTTTATGTGTCTTTAAAATCCTTATTTTATTTCTTTTTTTATTTATGTATTACTAAGTCAAAATTTGCAAAACTAAATAAAAAATCAGTAATTAAAAGACAGATAATCTGTAACTGAAGACAGAAATACTACAAAAGGCTTTACCTGTTTATAATTTGGTGACTTTAGAGGATTTTTTTTTAATTTACGGTTTTAAAGTAAAAGAATTTTCAACATTTGGAAAAAAATATTCTAGAAAATTTCCGAGATTAATCTCAAAATTTCTGTTTTTTTCAAACAAATGTTTGACTTTTCAAATTCAGAAATTTCAAATTGTTTTTTCTAGAAAATTACTGAGGTCTTCTATGAAATCTTTTACTTTTCCAGCTCAGACATTCCCAAGTTTTCTTCCAGAACATTTCTGAGTTTTGGGGGGAAAATTTACTCCTTCTTTTTCTATCTACAATGGTCCTGAAACAATGTTGTAGAAAAGTGAGGTTTTAATTTGGAAAACCGCAAAATTAATAATTCGGTGATTTTTGAAGTAAATACCATTTATTTAGGAATATCAGAATAAAAAAAAATACATAAAAGTTTGTCATAATGTGCCAAAATGCAGAACACTCTGCAACTAACTGTGTATCAGTGAATGTAAAAGCATTTTTGTACAGAATAAGCTCCTTAGCCTGGTTCTATACACACCTCCTGTAATTAACATCAGCATAACAAACATGAGGATAATTGCCTTGCTTGCCTCAGGCCTGGTGAGGAGCAACACAATGCCGCAACATTTTGCTGCTTTGTATTTCTGTCAGGCGCAAAGAGAGTTAAAGCAGGACTGGTTCAACAGTAAAAACTGAACCGCATGTTAGCCTCTTCTATCATACGGCACGGAAATGATGGAAGGACCCCATTGTGTGGTCAGGAAATTAAAAGCTAAAGCACCATTTAGAAGTTCAGTCAGATAGCTGTATGGTATATCTGCATTACATTTTGCTGGATCAAATAAAGAAAATATTAATTTTGCACAAGACTTCTTTCGTTCAGCAGGAGTTTATAGAAAAATACGTATATTCCAGCAGCTGTACAAAGGTCTTCCAGTCTGGGAAGAAAGACCCCATGAGAAGGGAAATGTCAGGTTAGTCGAAATGTGGTTCAGAGAAAAAGAGAGGGAACAAAACAGGAGCGAGTGGGAGTAGTGTTAGTGCTGCTGTGGCAGACTGGATGAAATGGCAAAGGAACAAGCGGGGATGTTGGAGTCAAACCTGCAGCTGGAGTCGTTTCCGGCTGTTTGGGGCTCAGAAAGCTGTCTGAACGCAGTCAAGAGGAACCAGGTTTTTCTGTTCATGTGACCTTTCGTTAGCCTCATGTATAAATATATTTTATTTACTATCTCCGCTTTGAATTGACAGTTATAACGCTGCTGTAGATACGTTACATGGAGACATACCGCCCCCTATGGACGTAGTTTATACCGTACAACAATGTTTTCATTCACTAAAATACATTTTAGACAGTTTATACGCACCTCATGGTTAATAAGATCATAATTAATTGGCTCAAAAGGAACATTTTTGGTACATTACATTTGGGGTAATGTTTATGAAACAAGTGAATCAGAGATTCGCGATGGCTACTTCAAATTATTGAGTTTCTTATCAATGAGCCACTTTTTACCTGGTTAGGTAATGTTATAATTGTTTGGACAGATGAACGTGACATATACATGCCACTTGAATCCCTCAAATGGATTATTGCGACAAAATACAAGTGATAAAAATCCCTTTACAGCAAATGTATCACATTAATACTTAATTAAAAGTATACCACGTGGAAATAGTATGAATGGAAAAGTTCCAACTTGAAAAAGCGCAGCTGCTTCTTTACAAATGCAATATTAACTGTATTTAACAAGCGATGTGAAGATCTAGCTAAAACGAAGGGGGTGCTGCCCCCTGCTGGTCAATGATCAAAACTATATGTATATTTTCATAGCAATGTAGAAATAAACGAATACATTTATTATTATTACACATTAACAAAACCTGTGAATATTTGATCAAAAAAAATGTTTGATTGTTTATTAAAGTTTCATATTGAAAGAAACGGATTTTGAAAACTTTTCTTTTGCCTGATGGTGTCATTTTTTTTCTACTTAAATGAACTGTTGTCATTTTGGTTCTTAAAATACCAACATTTCCACTTAACTTTAACGCCTGATTATGTAATTTTTAAATATTAAATGATTGATAATTACTCAGTGCTTTAGTAGACTTTCTTTCAAATATATTTTTACTGTTATCTGACTAATGTTTTGGACGACTACTTTTCACTTGTACTTGAGTAAAAATATGTCGAAGTAACGCTAGTCTTACTTGAGAACATTTTTTGGGTACTCTACAGTACTCTGTTTAAATAACAGGTGACTCAATATGTTCGTTAACTTTACCGTGTCCAGGTAAAAATGACCAGTTAAATTAATAATGAAGTGTTTACACATAAAGACATCACAGAAAATAAATTTCCCAGAAAAACACCAACAACATGCTAATGTCGTCTTGAAAAATAGCCAAAATTACTACTAATAAGAACACGTACTGGTTATGTTGCCAGCCGGCTGCTCTGTCTCGGTTTTGTGGCTCATTCTCCTCCATTTGTGTCCGAACAGCAGCATTATTATCCTTTCAATGGCTCCTGGTGTGCCTCCGAATGAAATCCTTGATGTTCCCTGCCGCCATAAATTTTAAGTAGAACGGCACTAAGCTACCATAGCAACAGCTGAGTTGTCTTCCGGTCGAATGCTGCCCCCCAGTGGCGGCCTTTAGTGTTGTTTAGCTTCCTTCTCGCTGTCAGCTTATATTTTGTTCGTCATTTCTTCAAATATAGGGCACTAACTATTTAGCTAGTGGAAAAAATTTTTTTTATTTGATCAAAAATAAACTAAATATTGAAAATTAATCACGGTGATGAAATGGGCGCTTTAAATTTAAAAGATTAAAATCGGAATCGCAGCCCCACAGTAATACCGGAAGTAGCTATTAGCATTAGCCGAGTTACAACATTCATTTCCCTTAGTGGTTTATTTTATTTTAATTGAATTATATTTTATTGAAAGCTACAAGATCACTGCCAAAAATATAATTTGACTTTTTTTCTCATAATTCTAACTAAAATCTTGGAATTATGAGTTTTTTCTCAGTATTCTGTTGATCTTAGAAGATTAAAGTCATAATTAATATAAATCTGTACTAACAGTTTTTTTAATGCACAAATGAATGTACCTCCCTCCTGTGCTGGCATAAATTAAACATCCCATTTCACTGTTAAGCTGTTGTTATTTTCCCCAGAAGGTGGCAATATAAAGGACATGGTGAGAGCTTTTTCATTGCAGACTCTGAGCTGCAGCCTTAAACAGTTGATGCCTAAGGCCACTTCTCTTATTGATGGGTTTCACAGTTTAATATTTCACTCCACTCTTAAACCGTCTGTCTTCTCTGTACAGAATACAGACATCGCTGTTCTCAAAGAGTGTCCCTTTGCCTTGGCACAGCAGCAGAGATGCAGCTTCTTAGGTCAAGGCACAGCTGTCCGCTTCTATCTAAAGGAAAAGGGAATGTCTTTAAACCAGCCACGCTTCTAAAGGCCAGCGTGAGGCTTTTCATGCTGTTGCAAGAATTCAGTTTGAGGAAAATGACTATTTCACTCGTGAATATCATCCAAGGGGAGTTCATTCTCTCATTACTTGGTAAACAGGCTTTCAAAAAACCTAGAAGGAGACGGCCAAATTCAGAACGTCCAAAATAGTCATCAACAAACATGTTTTTGGTGTCACAGTTGCGGTTTTAATCTTTTATGTGGGGATAGATTTTCCTCAGCAGCTCTGGAAAGCAGAAGATGCAGGGGATGATTGATTAAAAGATCAACAATGGTGAAGACAATACAACAAAAACAATAAAAAATAGAATTGAAGTAAAAAAAAAAAAGAAATAGAGTGCAGTTACTATTTTTTCCAGTTTTGTGTACTGTAAATTCTCATACTTGCTTTAGTCAAACTGACTTTTGAGGATTTTCTTTAATCATATATCAGCTCAATATGTAACATTGATATATATTTGGTCAAAAATCTCTCTGCAAGAGCAAAGAGTAGAATATACTCTTACAATTAAATCAAATCAAAATTGTTGGAGAAAATAGAAAATTATGTATGATTATCTTGTGTGTAAGCTTTAAAATACCACGGGTCTCAATGAGATTTACCCGTATAAGTAAATGTATTTAAATACAAATATATGCAATGTAATGGCTTTAACATTTATACCAAACACTTTGACCTCTCCAATATTAAAAAAACTCAAACACAAGTCATGTTTAACATAATTTGTTTATTTTCCTTTGAACAAAATGTTAATAAATGTATTTGTTTCACGTCCAAAAAAGGTCATGACTTGTGGGACGCATTTTTATAAATAATTTTCATCCAAGTCTTTTGTAGAAAAAAAAAGAAAGTAAAATAGCAAACTAAAGCATCTCTAATATGACAATATGACAACTTTTATCATATTTTTCTCTATATTTAAACCTTTTCTCATTTCAAGCTTTGTCTTCTTCATATATATATTTATATATATATCTATATATTTTTAAAGACCTCTTTGTGTTATCCCTTTAAACATCCAACTTTGTCCTACTCATCAACTCACACCACTGCTTTAGACAACAGAAAAATGTGGCAAAAATCTCAAAAAACAGACAAAAACTAAGGAGCCGAACAGAAAACACAGAGATTCAAACAGGTGGGGGAGGGGGGACCGGGAAAAGGCAGGAAGGGGCGACTTTAGGGGATCCCATATCCTCAGGACATATTTACAACAGAAAGGACTAGAGGAGGCGAAGGACAGTGGCTGGGGAGATTTGAGGCGGGGGGTTCATCTGCATAGATCCACAGGACTCAGTCAGCTAATCATTAAGGGGCGGAGTCAAAAAATGTGGGCGGAGCCAAACATGTGGGAGGAGCCAAACATGTTGGCGGAGAATGTCTTCTCCCATCTGGGAGGCCTAAACAGAAGGGTCAAGGGTCATCCAACTGGGCCAGATTTAACGGTTGTTATCTGATGCCAAAGAAGAGTCACTCATATAATGTTTCCACTGCTAAAAGTATTAGAACAGATCAACCATTAGAAAGCAACCATGTTGTTAATGCAATACTTTCTCAGTGATTCGGCTTTGGATAAATGTCTTGTTTTTGTCCTATCGCTAGTAAAAAAAAAAAGGGGGGAAAAGGTAATTGACTAGAAGGCGCCATTTAAAAATAGGGAAAACAGCATAAAAGTGGATGGATCAGCCCTTTAAAAACTCCTCACACTCCTTGCACACTGACTCTTTGCTAGTCAGATAAAGAATGTAACTGATCAACTCGTCGGGTGATTTTCAGAGTAGGAAGTTTGATTGACTGACTTTTACGAACTGAGATCCTGAAAAGCCAAACTGACCGTAGGAGAACTTGTCTAGAAGAAGAAGCTAACCCTGAAGTGTTTCGATTTCACCACTTTCTCCCCCTTTGACACCAGCAGACGCCTCATTCGGCCAAGAATCACCCAAAGATCCGGGAGCCTCATTCGTCAAGTAAAATATTTGCGGCCAACTAGAGCGGCCAGAAACCTCCTGAGTTCCAGTACTCCACAAGAGGACTCAAATACGATCCCACGCAGGTTTCACTGCCACTTATTTGAGGCAAATAGGTTGGTTCCTCACCACTGTGTATTTAACAATGTCAACGGGAACTTTTGGGAGATTTAAATGGGAGTATCTTTTACATGATGTTCTTTCTGGTCGCTAACTGGGCACATTGTAAAGAAAAACTCTGAAGTGAAGGGATCAAAGTTCCTCGTCGTTGAAGTCGATGTAGAGCCCCAGAAAGACTTTCTGATGATTTAATTTTTCTTGATATTGATAATCTAGCATGGTTACCTTAAGATAGTGAGCCCAGTTCACCAAACACCCCATTCAAATCAAAGCATCTGCTTCCCCCAAAAGTGGGTGTGGCCATTCAAGGATGAAGGACATAAGGTGAGGTTGAACCTACCTACCTACACAAAGAAGCATAAATCACCTAACTGACTGGATTGTCTGGATCAGTAGAAGTTCAGTTTAGCATTTTTTGCTTGCATGCCAAGGGCACAATGGTAAGGTTTCTGTACTGGACTAGGAATACAGATCTGTTCCATGAAAGCAGTTCTATAAACGACATTGAACCTTCCTTTAGTTAGTGCAGACACCTTAGAAATTAACTACAACTAGCTCTAAAAGTTTTCCACTCTATATTGTCTCTTTGTTGCTAGTTTTTGTTTAGCACCAGTTCTTTGTGTTTCCACCATCTCAAACTCTAGCACTAGAACCGTTGTGGTGTTTTCCAAACTTTGGTCTGAACTAAATGAGTGAACTCTGGTCTGCCTTAAAACATTGGTTGTGGTTTTGAAGTTGGAAACTTTCCATGGGAAGTTTAATGAATAAATTGGGAATTTTATGTCATAAAGATTGTATCTTAATAGGGATTTTAATGATATATTTAAGCATAATGTCAGCTAAAGCAACCAAATTTTATGCAAGCACACATATCTATTTTATTCCTCAATCACATGCATATCGCACACTTACTGAGGCCACGCCTCCATTACATGCAGTTAACTTCCTGTTTCCTGGATTAGCAGGTTTTGCTAATATTATTGGATAAATATATTACACGAATGGTGTTCATATTTGTTGTTTTCTATAAAAAAACAAAATGTTTATATCTATGTCTGAATATAAAGTGAAATTTTAAAAGACTAAATTTTACAGTTCACCATTTATCACAATAAATCTTTCACTTTGACTCAGTTGTCTTGTTGCACCTTAATTTAAGTTTTTTTATTGTGTTTATTCTTGTGTGTAAAGACAGGCTTTTTATTAGAGGCATGAAGTAATTTCTTCCTAAATTAGAGCACTTACTGATGAGAATTAGAGCAGTTTAGGGTCACAGCTGCAGACAATAAATGCCTTTTCTTATGCTTGGAAGTTGAGAGCAAATGTTTACAACTCTGCCTCCTGCTGTTTATTTTGATATAATCAACTCTGCAGTTTGTTTATAACTTTTAATAACTAAGATGGGGAAACTTGTGCATTTGTTTTGTAGGAATACCGAGATAAAAAGTAAAAGTTGTTTTCTGGTTGTGGAAACCCAAACTGGACCAGTTAAGAAGTGGGGTTTGCACCATCTCTGGTAAAGCATTGGATCTGATTGGTGGGAAAAGCCTATTTATGGAGACAGGTTCATGGTTGATGAATGAGGCTCCAGGTGTTTTGGCCTTTTCCGACTCCAGCGTTCTCCCACACAACCAATTTAACCTGTAAGACGAGCCGCTGTGGTGTAAGGTGAACTAAACACTTTAGAACAAGCAGAGTCCCGTCAAAGACTAAAACGAAAACGTTAAAGAAAACACCTCAAACAGCTGGAGTATCACCAACTTTTCCACTTGACTCCCAACTTATCCAACTGCAGAACAAGTCAGAGGAGGAAGCGAGTCTCAGAGCACTTAAGGTCCTAAAATGCTTAGGCATGTGCCGTTGTAAGGGGTACACAAAAGATCCAATAGAAAAAAAAGCATAAGCTCGATAACAGAACACAGGAGAACCACATTTCTGAGGGAAAGCATGACCCACAACTAAAGGATGAGCTGATGCCAACTTTCCCTTAAGCAAACAACACGTACGGCGTACCAATGGAGACGAAGGATTGAGAGAAGAACAGAGCGGAAATGTCAAAATAATCTGACACCCAGGGGGAAAAGTGCAGCAAAAATCTAAAGGTAACGATGAGCTGGAATGCACACGTCGTCAATGTCCGTTTCACCCATCCAGACACTGAAACCAGAGGAGAGGGAAGGTAAGAGGGGAAGGAAAACAGGGACGATATGCTAGAAAACATTTGGATGAGATAGAAACAATGAGCAGGTTTCTAGTGGCAAGAGGTCAGTTCTCCGTAGGGCGTGGTCCCCGAACATCTCGGTTGGGTGGATGTCCGCTCCCAGCCCAGTGATCTCCAGTTGAAGCCCTCCCGCGTTGTGTGATTGACGCTTCGTTTGGCAGCAGATCGAGGTGACATCTCTGGCACGTCCAGATGAGTCCCTGGCGGCCATGACACTGTAAAAAGCCGTAACCCAGCTCCCCGACGCCCCCCATTGAGGGTTTCACTCCTCGTTCGGAGCGGCCTCCTCCGGCGAGAAAATGGCGGCCACGTCCAGCAACGTAGAGTTATGCGAGGCTGAGATGATGATGACAGTTTGTAGGAGGACGAGGGCCAGCAGGCATATCTTCAGTCGCCCGCTGCACAGTCTCGGGCTGGCGGCGGAAGTGACCGAAGCCCCCTCGGGCTGGCAGGAAGAAGCAGTCCTTTTAAGCGTGCTGCCTGAAGGGCTGTCCATTTTGGAGTCCCATCGAACGTCGCAGCACTCCGCCTCGCCGTCTGATGGATGGTCTCCCAGGAGCCCTGGGAAAGAAACGACACGGGATGAAAATGTTGACAGATGACAGCTGTGTTTGGGCTGCAACAAGACTTTTAACAAGCAGACACAATCAACAACCTGCCAACAAGCTTTAAGTTAAGAAAACGAAGCCAGATGCTGCGTGGGTACCAAAGCTTTTCCACATAACTATATTTTTCAATCCAGTGTATCACAGTGTGGCCTTGTTGTTTTTGAATTGCAATGATTAGTACAAGTCAAAAGTTTACATACACCCATCTATAAGAATGTTTCAGGCTTTCATTGAAGAATTTAATCCTTTTTTTAAGGTGGATGTAAAGTGTCTTCGGTGAATTTTAGAACAAAGAACCGGAAGCAACGGCTGGAATTTTAGTTTTCAAAATATCTGATCGGCACCGTCTGAATTTTACATGCAGGCTCAAAAATAAACACCCCCCACTTGAATGTGACCCTGAAAAGTTGACTGCTCTTCTTGGCAGAATAAAAAAACCTTAATTCAAGTTTGACACAGATTTGAAGCATATATGAGTCTGGCTATAATATACAGCAGGTAAAATTAGTATTTTTCAAAGTAAACATATTTCTAAATGCACTATTGACATGAAATTTGCACCAGGTGTTGATAACAAACCAAGTAATCCATAAATTCTTCTTTTCGCACATAATTTAGCTTTTTAACTTATTTCTTTTCTTTTTATATATGGATTGCTTCATAGCAAACATTTATAAATATATTTAGTATGAAAAATTGTGATGTGTTCAATACTTATTTTATCCACTGTAAATCTATGGAACTAGATAATTTAAAAAAATTTAATTAGAGGACATTTATTCAAATATTATGGGGGTGTATGCATATATTTGAGCCAGTATGCAAAATTTAAAGTAGAGAAAATTCACAACAGATTCAAAAATAGTCCATTATTGTTGCTTTCTAAACAACATTCGAGACAATTTCACCCTGAAACGGCATTGAAAGTAAAAGAAAACGTCGCTCGTCTTCCCTCAGATAGGGAGTGATACCGACTACAGGCGACATTTGCTCCTCTGTGGTTTAGTTACAACTGAATAAACTGTAGTAAATACAGAGAGACAAGCCAAATTCAATTTATCCATGCAATTTTGAAAATGTCCTTGGATGCAGTCCTCGATCCGGCCACTAGATGTCATCGGAAAACCTTCAGAAATACGACTTCCACCAGCAGGGATGCCGTGGAGTCAACAGGTGGATGAATTCATTCTCTGAATCATTTCATAAAATGATGTTTACTAAATAAACGAGCTATAGGAAGTCAAGGCCAGGGTTCACACATGCATATTAACCTGTGCAGATGAAGCTGGGGTTTCCGCCGTGGATCAGGTCGTCGTTGTCGGGCAGGATGAACGGGCAGCTCTGCTGGACCTCCAGGCAGTACCGATGGCACGGTATCTTCCTTTGACAAGACTGCTTGATGTTGGGGAAGTACTGAGCACAGAGCCAGGGCTTGTAGGCCATCTGAGGAGGAGGAGGAGAGAGAGAGGGAGGAAAATGACATAAATAGATGCAGGTTCATGATCCCCTTGAGGACTAGAGGAAGTTTTCTGCCTCTGCTGGGTCTTAGGCCTGCTTGTGTTAACATCACATCCAAACAGGAGCCAAATGACTTTTGTTTTTTCATAATAAGCAGTAATTACCTGCTTGTTTAAACCACTTACCATCTAATAGGAATGTTTTGACAAGCAAAATGGAAACCCAGCATTTAATGCAGTGAAAGCTGAGGAGATAATAGCCAGGCTAACCAGCTGCTTGTAATCTACTGCAGGCGTTCTGCTCCATTCGGTGTGTGTCACCACGGTTTAAAGCCAAAACGGGTTTTCTCCTTCCAGGAAGAGCTTCCTCTGGTTGAGTTTAAGCCAGGAAGTCACATTAGGTGGACAAATTTAACAGATAAGCAGACAGATGGTGACGCGATGCAGCCAAAACCAGGTCGGGAATCGTTCTTAGCTTTAGCTGTTATTATATTATAGCAGAAGTACAGTGAACCCTCGCCAATACACGGTTCACCTTTCACAGTCTCGCTGCTTCGCGGATGTTTTGTGCAGTTTTCTTTTCACAGTGCATTGTGTTCTGCGTCCTGATTGACCGTATGGTTGGCTAAACAGTCTCCGAGCTTCTTCTCTACCTGTGTGCCAATAACGTTACGGTATTTAAATGTACGTAATGCAGATTGACCATTCAGGAAATGGAAACTGAAACTGTGAATGCCTGCTGGAAAAACACTGTGGCCAGAGGCAGCGCAAAGCTCGACCGGAGGCATCGCTCTTGGCTATGGATGGCAAGCTAAAGAATAGCCTTTATGACTTCCAGCATTGTGCGCATGCGCAGAATTTCCGTACGCAAACAATAACTTAAACGTGTTTATACAAATAAAACACATTAAAGATAATTCATTTAAAAATATGTATACTTATTTGTAATATGTTTACGCCAGAGCTGGATTAAGGCAGTAAATCCCGTATAATGGTGAACATGTGAATGTATTAATCGGCAGGTGTAGCTCGTACCTGAGAAGCCAGCGAGTGTCGCTACAACTACATTCATATGGATCTGAAGGACAAACTCTCATTATATTACCGATCAATGCATCACGTCGCTTGTAGTCATGAGTAAAAACCTTGAAAAACCGCACAACTGACAAAATAGCAGCGTTGCTAGCCAGAAAAAAATAGCAGTGTCGCTCACCGGAAATACGTCACTGTGATTTTGTCGAGAAATAATTTTCTAGTTATAATATTTGAAGTAAATTATGTAAATTATTAGAATATTGACTAGAAAAAACATAATCCTCTAAAAAGTAGTATTTTAATTAAAATAAATAAATATGTCACACTTTGTTGATGAATATTTTAAGAAAATTCCCTAAGTATTCTTGAGCGCATGCGCATTGGAGCTAATGACGTGGTTTCCGGCTTCCGGCCATGTGGCACGCTGGAAGAATGCCGGTAGCATCTGGCTCAGCAACGGACCCTGATTACCATTTTCATGAGAAGAGAAGCGGCTGAAACATTAAACACGTTAAAGAAGAATGAGAAGAGAACGAGCCGTCCATTTGAGATCTAAATCCGAGAGACGGAGCTTCACCGAACGCCCCAGATGCTGATTGAACTAAGCTAGCTATGCTAAGGTAACTAGCTGCCATTTGTTATAGCAACAGAAAGGAGGGGATCATGCTCGTCTAAAGAAGGGGTAAACAAAGGGATCCAATTCTCCAGCCATCCCAGGATGCGACCATCATGCGATTTATCACGACTAATCGTTCCCGGCGAGCCGATCAAGATCAAGCTACTAGTTTCGCCGTTGCTAGCAATTGCCAACAGCAGTTGTTAGTGGCTAAGCAAGTGTTTGCTAACTGTTCCGGACAACCGTGAGCTCACCTCGTTGTCCATTGGAAGGCTGTTCACGATAGATGTGGTAGCTGAGCAGTTATAATAGTGTAGGATGAACATTTAATATATTTTGTGTGATTTTAAGGTGTTTGGAACTTCATCCTGTCGCATCAGGCCGCACAGGCTACAGCCAATCGAACCACGGCTTTGATGATATGACTCCTGATGACATTAAGGCCCGATTGATGCACAAGCACATCCGCTGACCTGAAAACAGGTTTTGTTATTTGGTTTCAGAGTATTTAATTATGCTGTATAATAAAGGTAACTACTTAACGGACTTCATCTATCATGGGTTCTTTTCGAACGCAACCCCCGCGAAAAACGAGGGTTCACTTTATACTTAATACCTAAGTATTTACATCCTTAAAGATTTCTAAATGTTTCAGATCAGCAAGTAAGACTTTTATATCAGACAAATAAAACCTGCGATTAACCAATTAAGTCGAGTCAAATTGTATAAAAAAAAACATTTGAAAACCACCGACTTATTACTATGTTTCTGCTTATAAATATTATTAGATACATCCTTTATAAAGCAATAGAACTGTGTTAATCCACGTGTTAAATCATCTTAAAAGCAGCAGGAAAACTTTGTTTTAAGTGAAAGCTACTGTTTTAAAGTTTTGTATAAACTCTAGAAGTGGATCTGGAGTATCCAACTAGTTCATGCCAACAGCAGACATTCAATTTTTTTAAAAAATTAGTGTGTAGGACAAAAACAATAAGCATAAATTCAAGCTTTGTTAAAAGTCCAGGTTTCTCTGGTGTTTGGGGTGGTAGGGCAGTCATTCATCCAGTGGCCCCTCGTGTTTTTGAGTTAAAAAATGTTTAACAAGAAATTTGAAAATATCACTTGATTAATACCTGAAAACCAACTATAAAGTCTTAAAAAATGCAAACATCTGAAAAAGATTTAAACAAATAAGCAATGCTTAGCCTGGTGGGGCATAAGTAAAGCCTGGTGCCCGCCAGGCTTATAATACAGTGGGGGAAACCCTGGTGCTGAAAAGCTTGATTAAAAATGTAGAGCTGAAAACGATCATGGAGCATTTAAATATGCAATAAAAGTAGCAAAAACTATAAACTTTGAACATTTTTCACAATGTATTTTTTTAATTTTATGTGACAGATCAACACAGGGTTGTGACTCAAACTTCCGCCTATTAGAAAAAAAATACAAAGACTATACAAGATTAAACAGTCCTGTCAAGACAACATTTAAAACCTGTGATTAACGTATTAAAGGCTTTTTTTATTTGCATTTTATGGCTTTAATTACACAAATTCAAAACTTTAAGGATGTGTGGACACCCAGACACAAGGATAGAAGGAATATAACGTAAGAAAGGAACAACAGAAGAAAGGCAAAAAGGGTAGAGCTTTGAGACAAAGGGAAAGAAGGAAGGAACCTATGCCAGAAATGAGGAAAAGAAATAGGATGAAAGACAGCGTGTACTTGTATGGCACTTTATCAAATCCAAATTCACCCATTCACACACACATTCATGCAGTGGCAGCTACTACAGAATAGCCACAGCTGCCCTGGGGAAGTCTGACATGCCCCACCGGAAAGAAAGTTAGAAAATAAATGTTCTTGATATTTAGCTAATAGAAATAATTTTGGCAATTCTAACTAACCTAAAAAAGAGAAGTTTGATCTGATTTAACTTAAAACAATGAGAAAATAAATGCATATCTTTTCATTTGGACTCAAATGTAAGTTAAGAACTTAAGAATTAAGCTCTCTTTACTGTATTTTAATGGGGATATATGTAAAGTTTGCTGTTTTAAGGTGACAAAATGAGAAAAAGCAAGAAGCTTTACTGCTGCGAACGTCTCAGCGGACAACATGTTGCTAATCATCGAAGCACAGAGGAGCATCGGAGATGTGAAAGGCGGGACGGTTCACCGTCAGGTTCCTCACGGTTTGGATGTTTGGTTGGTAAATCTTCATCCCTTCCCCATGCGGGAACTCGGATCTGCTTCCTGTTTACGCCAGCAAACAAAGATAACAAACCCTGCGCAGACAATTATAATAATTAGAGTAATCTGATTATGGCGACGGTGATGAGAACGATAATGGAAGAGCAGTGTGCTTTGTGTAATCAAATATATTGCCGACATGCAGGACGTCGTGTTTACACTTCATGTGTGCATTTATGGAGAAAATGTCTGGGCGCTTCAAAGCAAAACGGAAAAAAAAAGGTCAACTCTGTGCTTTTATTGCCTTGGTGAAAAAACCGTGTTCTGTCCATTCAGACTATAGCATTTACACCTTTTGCTGTGTTACAGGGGGGCTTTTGTGGATGATTCATCCAGCCAGATTAATTCCCATGATCCTCTGCATTTGGCAGCTGTGTTCTTGTTGTAGAAGAGCTCAACAGCTGAACAGCGTGGAGGGGAAACCGGCTAAAAATCACTAAAAAGATCAACCGGTCCGAGATGTTCAAGGAAAGGATTTTAATAGAAAGTGGGCGGGACTTCCTGTTTCCCCCCAATCAAACAAATGCTGCTTAATTTAAGATGATGTTGCATAAATTCTCCCAGCGGTGAGACGATCCATGCAGGGATGCCGCAGCTTTCAAAAGAGAACCAAAACAATACGGCCGCTGCGAGACAGGAAATCTGGGTCCTCCTGAAGATGTATGCAGGCAGTTGCCAAGGTAACGGCTTTTTCTGCTTTTCATTAAAGCTCAATGGGTGCTGCCCCGCTCGCTGCCGGCTTTTGCTGTCTGTGTGCGCGCACATTTAAAAATAAAAAAAGAAGAAGAAGTGCATCCAGGTCTGCAACTCGTGTGTGTGTGTGTGTGCTTGTGCACAGCGTGAAAAGGGAAGCGTACAAGAGCAAATTGAGTTAGTCAGGAAGCAGGCCTACAGTCTGATTTGATCATTCTAATGTGTGATCAGTGTGAATGGGAACCTGGCACTCAGAGTCTCTGTCGCCATGCAGCTTAGGTTGCTTCAAACAATGCGCTGGAGCCAGAGGCGCAGTGCACTGAGCGCTCAGCTGATTCCAGACCCAACATGCCCTTTACTACATCTGCCTTCCAACTGGTGGTGTGGTTAAAAGCAATGTTAAGGTGTAGTATCTAACATTTCTCCACAGTGATTTTCTGTATATGAGAAGCTCCAAGTGATCTGCAGCCACAACATATTCCTCTACAAACACTACAGTACATACAGCTCCATTAAAAACCTGATGGTTTTTCCACCAAATATTGATTTCTAAACTGAGTTAAAACATTAGTATTGTTGTTTCTAAATCAAATGTAACTTATTTCAGGTCTGAAAGCGCTGCATCTTTTCCCTCATTTTGACCATTTTTTATGTTCTGCAAATAAATACAAAATCTTTGCTTGGGATTTCAGTGACATGTTGCCAGTAGTTAATAAAATAAAAGAACAATGTTCATTTTACTCAAACATATATCTATAAAAAGTAAAACCAGAAAACTGATCATTTTAAGTGTCTGTCACAAAACCTAATGTTGCTGGATGATAAATTGTCCAGAAATGATAATATTGTTGTTTTGAGACCATTTTTAAGTGATGATGGCAATGAAAGACATTTTAAATATCCAAAAACAGGAAACAAAACAGAAATAAAAACTACTTAGAACTGAAACCATAATAAAATGGATTATGAACTCTCTCTAAATAAAATAGCCTTTTGAAAAACATTTTAAGATCATTTAAATTTACTATGCAAGTAATTGATTAATTGGCATGTCTCTACCAGTGTTGCACATCTGAATAATGCCCATCCAGCTTTATGTTTAACCTTTTCAAGCCAACCGATGGCTTGAAAAGGTTAAAGAGTTCAGATATAATCATTTCCTCATCAATGTAAGCAGCTCCACCTGCCTCCCCAAGCTTTAATTATAGCAAAAACCTGCAAAAGAGGTGACAAAGTTAATAAAGCGCATGTATTCATTAGTTCAATGGCGTATGCCTTGCAAATCAAGCGCCAAGTGAGCCATGCGCGTTGGCTTAAGCTCCCACAGTTTGTAAAAACTTTAACTGAACCTGCTGTGAAGTATCAACACTCCGTTTCGTTCCCAGCAGGACGGTCTCTCCACACACCCCAACACACACACACACACACACACTCGCTCACTCACGCGGCGGCTATAAAGCGGAATGACAAGAGACAGCGACGGCGGCGGCTATAAAAAGCATGTGAGTCAGCTGCAGAGTGAGATCCCAGTTAGAAGCTGAATGACACAGATCATTGCCAGTCGCACAAATCACAGCTCTGGTTGAGCAGGAAGCGGCTCTCGCACTACCTGGGCTATTTTCAGCTGCGTTTCTTTGTGTGATGATAGGGCCCGATGTTTTATTTATTTATCTTTTCCACGGCTCCGTAATGTACAGAGTGTGGCAGATTCCTGACATGGAAAAGCCTCACATTGGGGAAACAAACAGTAATAACTATCAGTCCCTTTGGGATTTTGTGACCAGAATCAATCAGAATCACTGATTTTGAGGAGCTAATTCAGAAAGTCCTTCAAGAAATTTTGAGATATTAGGCTTAAGATAAGGTTGGCTAAAGTTAATGGGAAACCACCTTATTTGTTTAACTTTAAATATTGTTAGTCGATTATTACCTTTTGTCTTGACAGAGAATAACATTTGTAAATGTGAGTTTTTGTTACTCGGATGACGAATAGACATCAAGTAAGGCTGAGCCAGCAGTGTAGTAGAAGTGAGACATACTGCCACCTGCAGGTGGGAGTTAGCATCACTTAACCCAATATTTTGGACCATTTTTTTGCAGGAATTTTGCAAAAAACTCCAGAGAAAATGTGGGGATTTATTGATTTTTGAGTGGATTTCAACAAAGGACTGGAGGAACTGTACAAAACTGCTTTGATTTGATCAAATAATATTTGAACACACAGCTGTTTCCTTGAGGGTTCTACTTATGTGTCCCTCTGGAGTCTAGAGGACCACATAAAGAGCTACGATGGGCCAAATTTGGCCCCCCAGGCCTCGAGTTTGGCACATACGGCCTAACGTGTTTTGCCACAACAATGCCCAGAAATGTGGGAGCATTTTCATGTGTTCACAACAAAAAAGAGACACAACTGACCCTGACAAAATACTGTTGACGCAGGACTTTGATGCTCTTCCAGCTCGCTCCGAGAGTCCGCCTCAAGCCGCTGACGCAACCGCCGGATAATCCGGCAGGAAAGGCAAACACCGTCTGCCTTCCCCCGTGCTGATGTCCGCACTCATTCCCATCCAATTCCCTGCTGATGTAATGTACTGTATACAGGTGCTCTGGAAAATGACTCCAAGACAGAGCGGCCCCATCGAATTAAACGGTGTGCAATTTCAGAGCAACCTGTGTTGGCGGATTTGCTGCTTCTTTGTCCGGCCATCTCCTCTGTTTAACAGGGACAACGGAGGTAGATGTGGAGGAACTCGAATGTGCTCCGGAAAGTCGAGAGACAGGAAAGTCTGTCGATGAGACAACTATTAGTCATGCAGGTCATTAATCTGGCTTTATGGGAGAGTGGCAGGAGGAAGGTGAATGAGGAAAACTAACACTGCACAGGCCCTTGAACACACCGTTCCTGCAGTGAAATGAGCATAAAAACCGGTCAGAAATTATAAGAAGAGGAATGGATCTAAATATGGCAGAGAAAACCTGCCAAATACTCGAGGATGAGACAGAAAAACTGCCCCAACTACAGCAAAGTCCAAAACAATTGTTAGATTTTAGGTTTAAAGCAATCTTTTAGCTTCACCAACATCATATTAGCTACGTTTACATTGGGAATGTGCTCAAAACTTTGTCAATATTCCACTAATGTTGAAAAAAACACACAATTTCGCAATTGCGGTGTTTTAATTAAATAAGAAATGGCGTTAAAGTCACACGAGAATAAGTTTGTTCATGTGATAAGTCCTTAAAAAAAACATACTAATTCATCATCCACAAACTACTTCCTGTTGTCTTCTTTGTGGTTTCCATCAGTGGCAACACAAAGAATGTGAAAAAATTTATTTCCATTGCAGTTTTGCTAAATAAACGGCCAAAAAAAAAAAAAAATACACCCAATCAGAGCACTAAAACTTTTTATTGCAAAAAGAAAACAAGGCTTTTATAGGCTTGTTTTTAATGAGCACATTTATTTTCAAAATGTCAAATTGCACAAAGGCGAGGAGGCCTACCTCTTCACCAAAGATAAATCATTAAAATTACAGAAACAGCTTCATTACTGCAATGCCAATAAATAAATTTCCATTAATAATTGAAGCTACAGGATGTTTTTTTTAACATATTTATTAAAACTGTCGCCATGTCCTGACAATATGAGACAAAAAATCTGTGAAAATATCCAACTGCTCTGCCTCCTTCCTGTGGTTCTACTGCCATCTGCAGAAATGCAACGTTCCAAATTAGAAACAACCAATCAGAGCCAGGAGGAGGGTCTTAGTGCTGTCAATCACTCTTGTGTACAAGACAAGAAGCAGCTGATTAGCATTTAAAAAGCTCAAATATCTGCTCTACAATTTCAGGTTTTTTTTTTTTTATCTTTCGGCGATATCCATTTCAGAAACAAACCTTGTGGTGGAATAAAAAATATATTTAAATTAATTCTATGAGGGGTGTAAACTTACATCGACTTTACTGTACAATCATTCAGAATAAAGAGATGTTTTAAAATGACCCAGTCAGTAAACAGCATGATTAACCATCCATCAAATATATTTTTAGTCTCTGAGAAAGACTGAACCTCAGAGAACACGGTGCCGTAGCGGTCTGGAGATGTTTGACTTTCATATGAGAATACGGTAAGTTTGAGGTAAGCGGCTCCATTTCCCTGAAGCATGTTTCGCAGATGCATTCTGAGAAAACATGATCATGAATGTTCATGGGAGAATTTACCATCTACCTGCTTCTGCGTCACAATAAATTGGCTCAATTTAAAAAAAAAACGATAGGTCTGAATCAGTTCATGATAAATAAAACTAAACACATGCATTAGAAATCAAAGCTTATAACTCCCAGGTTATAAGCTTGGCAGAGTTGAGAGCCTTGCAGAACCTCAACTCTGCAAGTTTAGAGGATTCGCAGCTGGATTAGAGCTCAGGGAGAGCGCTGGAGAGGTCACAGTGGTTTCCCTGCCGATAGTGACTCCAGCATGAACGCATCCACCAACCCAGCCAACCTGAGACGTTGCTCTACGGTGAAGGTGGACAGATAAATGTCTAGAGGTGAACCGCGCTCAACCCTGAGCTTTCTTCAGCCAGGTATTTGCTTTTCTACTGAGGCTGAGATACACAAAAAGAAAGGAAACAGGTTTATCTCTGAGACATATTATGATGACTGGACATTTCTATGGTGAACAACTGCATTCAAGGATTAATCAGATCTATAGAGATCTACAGTTCTCTTCCTGACTTTTCTCATGATGTCACGCAAGGAAACCATACATTTGAGGTGTTGTGCCTCCATTTTGCTCAAATTTCTTGAAGTAAAAAGTTTATGAAGACACAAGACCTTCAAAATGTGGATGAATTTATTTAAAAGCCTAATACTACTGCATATAAACGTCACGAGTTTAATAAATACAAATAAACAAGGTTTCCACTCTCATTACTCCGGCATTTTAAAGTAAAGAAATAATTTTAGCAATCGAAAACTCAAATGCAGAGAAAACCAAGTATTTTTGGTCCAGTTTCTAGTGCAAATATCTTAGTTCCATCTTATTTCAAGTAAACTAACTTACAAGTAACTTTTCAGCAAGATATCAGAGCTTGTTTTAAGTAAATTATGGAAAAGTACGAGTTAAGTTAAATAATGTCAGTGGAAAAATAAATTTTTATAAGTTAAAATGTTTTGTTCCACTGTTCAGCTTCTATTTCTTGCTGAAAAGTTATAGTTTTGTCTGTTTTAAGCGGAATAAGATATTTGCACTAGAAATTAGACCAAAAATACTTTGTAATATTTTGTGTTTTCCAGTGTACAAACCAAAAGGAATAATCTAAGAGGAATAAATTTACGAGTGAAGAAAATATACAGTTAAATATATATTTTTTACTAATATTCTATGACAAAAATAAGTTGTTTGTAAAAACCTTTGAAATTGACGCAGAGCTCCTTTTTCCACTTCAAATGAGAATAATCCTAGTCCTAGTCAGTGCAAAAAACGTATAGAATGATTATGTTCAAAAATTAAAGACTTCCATAATAAAAATGAAGCTCTAAGATGCTGGCTCAGTGGAAGGAAATAAGATTCATTCATTATTCATGTCGGGTATCATTGAGCAAGTAATGATGTGGATTGGAAAAAGTTTAATCCAGAGTTCTCCCTCTGGGGATCATAAATGTTTGCACCCCTTTTCTTTAAAACTCAGCCACGAATGATTGGTATAAAAACTATTAATACTTGTACTTGTACAATCTTTTAACCAATGTATACAACTTTACATCGGATTGCTCAATATATCATGACAGGTGGGTATTAAAACATTTGGTTTGCATTGTGTATTGCAGGAGTTTTAAACTGCTTGAGTGCAAACATGCGGTGTCATAAGCAGGCTTGTGGGGTAAACATTTGTTTTATAAGGTTAATTGTAAGTAAAGTTATTTTACGTGAGCTCACTATGTTTTATCCGAGTTTTTCCTTTCCTTTTTTCACATTAAACTATTTAAAATTGTCCATAAAATGTGCTAAACAGCATTCGTTATTGTAGCGGTTAATGCTAAGCTAAGATGACTTTTATTAATTTGGCTGAAGAGCTTTATGTCGCTGCTGTAGCACACAAATGATGCTCCCAAATAATTTATATGGCCATTAATGAAGCTTTAAAGACTATTTCCTAAAACGTTGTGTTGCTGTGTAATGTAAACTAATCTTTGTTAGCTAAAGGCTAATTTGGTTCATTTTCAGATTCCCACTTTGGGTTCTCAGTGCAGTTCATATTGAAATGTGATATAATTTCATCATTTTTTAATGGTTGTTTTTATTCTTAAACCTGCTTGCAGGTTAGTTTCATTATTCTTTCATTTCCTAGTTTAGTTGAGTTACTATTTTAACTGAAATGTTTCATGTTTTTGTTAATAAACTCATCTGAGATTATTCCACACATATATTCAAATCTATGCAGTACAAATATGTTAGTACTGAACTTAAATCCTTCATCTATTTAATAACTAAGCCTTATCAGGTAGGTATTCATAAGCAATAATAGACTGAAAACTATTTCCTGATAGTCATCTGCTTCCCAAATAGTTAAACCAAACCAACTGCTGCGCAACACAATCAATCATTTAACCTATGGACAAACTATTTCCTTTAAAAATCGGGTAGACAAAATATTTGCACGAAAGCTCGACTGCAACAAAATAGGAAATGAGAAGAAGCTTCAAATTGCTGAAAGTGCTATTCTAATCTGAACGCCACTGAAGAGTTGGGAGAGGGGTCTCGACAGGTTGTACAGCAGCTCTCAGCTCAGGTGGCCACTTTGCAGATCCAACCAGGAGAGGTTCTGAAGAGGAGGTCGAGTAGGAGGATCGTAAGGACCGTTGGTGTCTCTGATAATGGGGTGACATTCAATCTGTACTTGCTAAATGGAACATACTCTCAGCCAGATCGTTACGTGTTTCATCTGCAACGTTATGGTTCGGGAAGTTGCTAATGCTCTGCATCAGTTTCCTGCTTTTAGCAGTGAAGTTGTTACTGTTGCATTTCTAACCAATGATATTGAGCTTTACCACCAAATATTCTGTCTAAAAAGCTGCGTCAGAACACATTAGTTGGCCAAGCAAACGTACCATATGAAGAATACAAAAACAATACAGAACTACAATCGTAACTGTGATGGTTGGTAGCTTGAGACCCAAACACAAGATTCATGCTCAGTTTAATAACATCAGTAATAAAGATTAAACCTTAGGATTTCAAAAACTTAAGAACAGAGCTAAGAAACTGCTGTATTATTGCTATTTATTAGTTTTTACATGCAGGGCGGCCATGTTGGATCTTGAGGTCCCGTTTGAATAAAAAACCTTTGGAACCTTTCTGAGCCTTTTTTATTTCTTCTTGAAATAGCCAAGCTACAGACTTTTCCTGGCTTTGCTACAAGAAATAGCTTGGCTTTGTGAATAATTTATTCATACCCCCGGTAGATTTGGTTCAATTAATCTTTTTAATTTGTTCATTTGAACTGAAACTAATATTAACATTTTGAGAGAATCTGGTGATTGTAAGGAGGCCTTTCAGCCGCAAAGATTTGGAGCTCAACTCCACAGACAGATCATTAAAATACCAATAAAAACATGCAAAACGATTGTCAACAATTATAAAAAGACTTGGATGTAACACCAATACATCAAATCCTTTGATTATTGAGCAGCATTGTTATATAAATTATCTCTAATGTCCTATTTTTCAATAGAATGTCAAGAAAAACATTTTTATTGCAAAAATATTTCCACAGCTCTTCCCCTGTCCCACTGCTTATCAGCAAGCTGAAAGGAAGCTACTAAACAATTCCCTCATTAAAAGAAGCCAAAACACAAAGTACACAGGTGCCACCTGTCACTCTTCTTAAGATTTTAACACTACAGACTAGCTACACCAGCTAGCTTCTTTTAGATTAGCAGAATAGTTACTCTGTTTGTGTTACTTGAAATGTAGTACTACATTTCCAAATTTGGAGAATTTGTTGCTTTTCCTTCCAATTATACGCTACTTTTTGATTACACTTAACTGAGATTTTAAAGAGAGACATAAAGTCCAAAAAAAATAATATTACGCGGCTGGAAATTCCTATAACAAAACAACATCATCCTCAATCATCCTAATGGAGCTTAGCAGACAATCTGAATATACATACACCAGACCTGGACAGAAATAGGTCTATACGGTCGAATTAATAGGAAATACAGGTCATAATTACGCAAGAGTAACCAACAAACCCCGATGCTCTACAAACATCCTCACCCCGCGTCTAATACACATTTTATTAGCCAAACTCTGCTGTGTAATGAAATAACATTAACACAAAGCAACGGGGCTGCGCTTTCAGCCTCATATCTGCCCCAGCAAAAACAATCCACTTAAATATGTACGCAGACAATAGCACCGTCACACTAATTAATGTCACGCACTAAATGAATGAAGGCATTAGTCTGATCCTTTTCATGGGAAAAGAACATCCTGCTTGAAACATCTTCATTTTCTCACAGTTTATGAAGGCAAGCTAATGAATGTTTTGACTATAATTAAATTCTGCATGTTCCATTATTGCCTGAACAGGAGAACAGCTTGGCAGCTAAATGCGAGCCATCTCCGGGGAGGATTTTTGAAAGAATTAGTCACTAAGACACATCTGTCCGTGTTTTCTTCAGGACAACATACAGTAATTCAAAGAAAGCAAAGGTACATGATGGGAATCTACATTTATTTATTTAATACTCAGTTATGAAAAAGTGTCTTCTTTAAACGGGTTATCTATCCAGTCAGGACCCTTCATTTCTAATCAAATTTAAATGTTGCCAGCAGATCTGAATTGAGAGCCAAGCCCTGATTGGTCGACAGAGGAAATGACATCACTTGATGCAGCTTTAAAACATCCAGAAAAGACAAATACGTAAATTTAACACACATATTTTCTCTGCAAAAATAATTTCCTGACAGCTGATATGATTATTTTTCACCAGAGAAGAATTGGACAACATGTGAATAACTACAGTGATATTTTGAATAAAAAAACTGAAGGATATTATAACTGAATAACAGTATTGTTCCCATTTTGTGCCTTTATTTTGACAAAAACATAATTTTATCAGTTACAATGTATTTATTAGATTGATGTAATAAATCAACTCATGATTGTAAAGTTGTAAAAAACAATACTTCATTTTTTAATCAATAAAATCTGAAAAGTGTGAAGTGTGTGTTTAGTAATTTGACTGATGTGCTTAAATAAAATCCAGGGCAACCTACTGCTTTAAAAAAAAAAAGTCACATAATTAGCAATCAGTGAACAACATGAAGAAGACAAAGCAGACAGATGAAGCAGTGAAACATAGTAGTGGCAGGATCATGCTGTGGTGAAGTTTGGCTAGTGAAGGAGTTTAGAGTAGATGGGGAAATGGATGGAGGTAAACACAGGGCAGGCTAAGAAGAAACGCCATTAGAAGGTAATGTTTCGGTTAGCACATTAGTGTTTTTGCTAACTTTAAAAACATATTTACATTTTTCCAGATAAACTCAAAAGTGTTAATTTATTTGGTCATTTTGTAAACTTTCATCTGAAAAACGTTTGACATCTATGTTGAAGTATTAGTTATATTCATGCTCTTATTTTGAAGTGGGTGAAGACTGTTTACACAGCAGTTTCATTTCCTCCACTCATGATATTTACTTTGTACCCAGAATGCATTGCTGTAGAATTACTTCAGCATTAGCTTCCATTGAATACCATGTTGGTATATCAACTTAGCGTTAGCAGGACTGTTTATGATTAGGGCCCTAATGCAGATTCCAGATGCTGATCCAAATCTGACTCTGTGCTACATAAGAAGCTACTGAATCCATTTGAATGTCTGCAGCAACTTCATGGCAAAACATGTACAGCTAACTAGCTGGAGCTGGTTAGCTGAAATAAAAATGGTGCATTGGACTTAATTAACTTACAGAAAACTGACTTTCCTTGTTTGTAGTCATAGTGTTTTCTAATGCTAATATTATGGCAGATGTTGCTAGAAATCTTTTACGTGATCTAAATTGTGCCGTAGGAAATTTAGTTTAAGCTTAAACAGAACCAATCATGTTCCTATTAACAGCGACTACCACTAGCTTTCATTGGCAACATTATCAGATAGATGACTCATCTGTAACTAAAACGCCACACAGGTGAAAGGAGTCAGATTATCGAGCATCTACGTTAACCTTTATATGTATATTTTGTTTTGCTTCAGGTGGATCTGAACCGCTCTGCTCACAGCTGTGAAGCTTTCCGCTGCAGCAGCGTCCTGTCTCTTCTCTCCCATCCTCATTAGCATTCAGCTCAGGGATCGGCCCATTCATAAATGTGGCTGTCCCGGAGTGGGACAGGCATTGCACGGGGACAAATCCCTCTCCAAGGTCAGCATCCACAACCGTCGCAGGAAGCCACAATGGCGGAAAACCCACGTGAGCGCACCGCTGTGGGTTCTCGTAAACAGTCAGGCAGGCAGGGAGTGCAATGAGCTGCAACAGTCTGTCAGTCACCGACGCACTGAAGGTTTAGCAGGCTCAGTTTCAAAAGGACGACGTTAAAGTTTGTGGTTGCACCAAGACAAAAATTATAAAAGTGTGAATCCCTTAGTAAGCCACATAAATGATACATTTGTGTGTAACTTCTTCGCCTGCATCTTGTCAAGTGGGAGGTACTGTGGGGTGAGTGAGAGCAAATCAAAGCAGCAGCTCCTGTAAGCAATCCCCTTCCTTTCTCACAGTCGGTTTGATGTGTACAGGCAAAAATCTGTGCAACACAAAGCAAATGTCAACCGGCCAGATCCAGAATCAAAGCCAGCACGCTGATGCACAACTGAGGCAACTGCAGAGCAACTCCTGAACCGAACGAGAAGATTTCAGAGATACCCCAACAATTTGGCAGCAGATCATTTTATAAAAACAGTCCCAAAAGATTTACAAAGGTAATCATCAGTTTCCAACCAAACCGCATTAGTATTCCTCCGAGGTTTCTGATGAATGTAAATGAAATACTTGTTCTCCTTTTAGCAAAACTAGGTGTCTCTCTGGCTGCTTAACGCTCCATTATGTCTCCCAGCTTGTAAATGTTTAATGCTGGCCAACTGAGGCCAGACACTGGTGAAAGCATTCAGGGCTCACCACAACAACACAGAGCCAGGCCAAACGTATCAGACATTAAAGATGGCAAAACACTCAAAACAGAAATAATGTACTTGGATATGACAGCAGAAGTTTGTTAATCAGGAGTAATTACTACTTATATTACTGAATATTACTGTTTATTGGGAATATTCTACCCAGAGTGGGAAATTAGTGATATAAAACTCCATAAAGAATAAGATTAGCTATAAAACAGTTTAAAAACGTATGTTAATTACCTCCTGATATTCTCTGTTCAACAAGCACTGATGTGAAAAATAGTAATATTCACATTTGTAATGTATTTACTATTAAGGCAACTTTTAAAGCCACTTGGTTCCTCTGGATTTTATTTAAAAGTATCAGAGTTTGTAGGAATTTACTTTTTTCATGATGCTACCATCACTGTATCACCATGGGGACAGTAGGTTAAGGGTCACACAGGATCCTAAAAAGATTAAAATTGCAGTTTCTGATTGTAACAAAACCCATAAAATCTTGGAAGAGATTAGCAAAAAATCAGTAAACAGGTCATGTGGCACAGTCAGATAGAGACATCACCGCTCAGCCTCTCGCCCTATTTGGGTCGCAGGAGCTGCCTACTATCAAGTAAAGGACAAGGAAACACAGAGTGCTCAGTGTGAATCAATAGAGATCAACTTCCTGGTATCGCCGCTGCCCGTCCCTCAGTAAAGAGCTGAGATCAATGCTGAAGTGTGTGGTTGACAAGTATCTAGAGCCGTAGGACGCAGCGGCTTATGTCCTCCTTCTCACTTAAGCGAATCACCGGCTAAGATCTGTGTTTCAGTTTGATATCAAGAGCATGTGGAGCAAGGGATTGGAGAACTGATGTAGTGAAAGCGGGGTCAGAAGTGGCAGGAACATGCAGGGGAGGCAAAAAAAAGAGGTTTTAGGAGAAGCAGGCAGATAAGAGCCGCTGAGTTTCACCGACTCTGTGACTACTTAGTCATGCAAGTGTCTTTCAAATCCACAAATGAGTCAAATTACCAGGGAGGATCAGGGTGCAGACACCTGCACTTCCAGTTCATTATTCTTGTCAAATAATTATGAGTTATGAAAAAGTGCGGATATTTTGGTCTCGTGCAGAGATAATGTTGGGCATGCGCCGAGACATTTTCCTCCTGGAGAGAACCGAAATGAAGAGAGGGGCTTTCAGGGCAGCTGGGGGGTCTTTCTCAGGGACAAGTAGGTTTTATTTGATTAAAAAGGTGACTTTTTGCATCATTTCAGATGATTATTATTACAGTAATTACAACAAACAAGGCAGACTGTTGAGTGAACTGCAATTTTCCCATCCTACGTAGACATTTTGACAGAAACTGCGCCTGGCTACTCTGTGGGGGTAGCCTAGAGACAGCTGGAGGAGTTTCTGTAGCCGCAGACAATTATCCAACTTCTTGAGGTCTGTTTTCTACAAAAGAATAATAATTACTTCATGTTTGTCAATATAAACTACCTGGACAACAGCAAAATAGGTCAAAATGCTAAATATGAGTAGCCCCTGCCTTTAAAATGTACTTTATATTGTGGCTAAAAACTAAACATTAATTGGGTATTTGTGTGACATCTAGAGGCTTAAATTAAAATTTTAAGTTTTTCCAGTTTTTCCATATGGCTTCATTTATTTAATTAAAAAAGCAAGACGTGTCATTTGCAGTGATGGGCAAACTTTCACTAATGCGCCAACAGTGTTTTTGCTAACCTTGAAAACATTTAGCACACACACCTAGGGAGAATTTAGAGAAACCAATTAACCTGACAGTCATGTTTTTGGACTGTGGGAGGAACCCGGAGAACCCGGAGAGAACCCACGCATGCAGAAAGACCCCGGGCCGGGAATCAAACCCAGGACCTTCTTGCTGCAAGGCAACAGCTCTACCAACTGCTCCACTGTGCAGCCCCCAAACGGACACCAAAAACCATATTATTCATAATTTAAAAACAACCAGACGAAATACTCCAGCAGTCAAATATTGATTTACAATTCATGCTAAAGCAAAACTGAATAGTTTGAATGGAAGTTATTTTAAATAATTTAGTGACTTTTATTTAGAAGTACCATAATAAAACATATTTATTACAACTGTAGGACATACTTTTCAGATTTTTTCTGGTAAAAATCTGACTTTATGACAGTAAGTGTGCAAAAGTTCATGGTGTAAAAGTACTTTAATCAGAATTGTCTGAGATATCACATCTGTTTTATCTGTTTGAGAAATCGCAAAAATAATGTTTCTTTTTGAAAAAGTCTCAAAGGTGGCCGGCTTCGTTAAAACTCAGGAGCTTCACCGTTTTCTGACATTGTGAGCCGTTACCTACTTCTGCTTTTTCAATGTTCTGTCAGCATGAATGAATGAATGAATGAAAGGCAGGCTTCCAGAGGGTCAGATGATGGAGGATCCCATTGCGAGGAGCCGCAAACGCCGGCCGTGTTCGCCGTGTGATGCTTCACCTCAGGCTAGAGGAATCAAAGCACCACCTGCGGACCGCCAGAGATGCTCCCGTTTAGCGAAACGACTCGAAAATGTCAGAGATCGTCCCCCTGGCAAACGCTTCCTGTGAGCGAGACAATACGGCGCGGATCCGTTTCTTTAATGTTTTCACATTTTGCAGCTCGGCGGGGGGGTCGGCGGGTCGAAGGGGTTCTGATCTCACAGGGAAAACGCACGAATCCGTCAACTTAAACCGCTAACCCTCTCCAAGGCAGGCAGCCATTAACTCCACCAGAGCGCCACATTACCGTTTGAGTCATGCTGCTCTTTCTGTAAGACATAAAAGGCCCGGTGAAAACCTATAATCAACAAAGGTGAAGGATAATGGTCACTGTTAAGGAAATTAGCAGCGTGACTAAATGACTGTTTTCCCTACAAATGCCAAGGGGGTGAGCGCTTTGAGAATAGATCCGAGGCTGATGGAGGATAAAAACATGAAATCAAGCTCAGGAAAACAGAGATTATGACGGAAAGAAGAAAACTGGAACTTATCCTCTAAAAACAAACATGTAAATAAAGTCGTATCAGTGTTATGATGGTCTAGTCAAAGTCCAGACGAATTGCACGGGGGTATCTCTGCCAACACTTAAAAACTGATTCTTCCCATCCAATCTGCAACAAAAACAAAAGTTGAGGCTGTAATTTAAGTCTAAAGTCAAAGAGAAAAATGACAAACATTTGAGGTTTAAGTGAAATTTAGTTCAACAAACGTGTGTTTACGACGGATGCGTACGAATGCGCACTTTTCAAATTTCTTCTCAATTCTCATTTATAAACGGCCGCCATAATTCGCCATGTGGACAGGACAGTTATCCACTACTTTGTGTTAGTCTAATTCATAAAATCCCAATGAAATAAATGAAATACTGGAGTTATATTATACTAAAATGTCTTATTTGAATGGATAGGAGTACTTTATGCAACGCATTATATCCTAAAGATGCTAAAAACTAAACAGTGTAAAAATAAAGCCACATAATCTGGTAGTTTTTTGGGTTTCTTTAGTTTTTGGGCCAATGCGATGTGAGTCTGTTACTAGTTGGGTGAATGGAGGCCATCTGGGATTGGCCAGGGCTTCTGTGAATGGAGCCGGGGTAGCGCCATTCAGCAGAAGAAGAAGAAGAAGAAGAAGAAGAAGAAGAAGAAGAAGAAGAAACAGCTCGGCGCTGTCCGCGGTGCTGAACTGAGCCGCAGGCAAATCAAACAAACCCAGAGGAGACGGGCGGCCTGCTGATGTGCAAACACATAAAAAAAAGGGACTTCCGGCACATTAGGCAGGGAAAACACCTCTTGACTTTAATGAAACTGCACTCGATGTGGAGTAGGGCGGCCACGGTGAACACCTGTCGGACTGCGACAACACACACACACACACACACACAGGGCTCAGAGGATGTTTGCAGAAGCTATCAACCTTATTGTATAGGTTGAGGCCGATTGTAGATTATGCGCTAAAAATAAAATAAGAAATAAGGGATTCACTAGCGGGGCCTCCATCTGCACTAAATACAATGAGGAGATGAATGAGACCGGGAGTCTCCTTGGATCTGACACCCGTCTCCATGGCGACAGGAGCAGGAGGACCAAAACTGGCATCTATCCGGGCCCAAATCAACAGATGGCCACCACATCACCCCCTCCTCCTCCATCCCCTCCCCTCCACCTACCTTGCACTGCTCCATGCACGTCCTCACCGAATAAGCCCCCGGCTCGTATTTCTCCGCCAGGAGCTCAAAGTCCTCGTATTTCTCCTGGGCGTGCTGGTCGTAGCGCTGGTACGCCTGGACGCACTCGCCGCATCGCGTCGCGTCGCCGTCCTCCAGCGCCCGGACGCTGCAGTTCAGGTTGTCCGGGCTCGCCGAGCCGTCGAACAGGTCCAGCAGGGAGTAGGAGTTACAAAAGGACAGGTACAAGTCGCTCATGTTAGCGACCCGCGGGCCCTGCTTGTCGGAGAGGCCGCGGCACAGGTCGTCCGCATCCGCGAAGGCGAAGCAGTCGCCGGACGAACTGTCCCGGTGGCGAGTTTCGAGGCGACACAGATGTTTGGTGGAGTTTCCTAGAAAAATAGCGTGGGGGTTCTCTGTGAGGCTGATGTGCACCGAGTGGGTGTGGGGGGAGCGGAGGTGGGAGGACGCGAACTTGTCCGGGGTTCGGGCCAGCCTGGCCTCGGCGCAGAACCACAGGCGATCAGAGAGGAGGACGGTGAGGAACAGGAGAGATGCCAAGGACAGTCGCCATCTCTGCGCCCTCTCAGAGTCGGTGAATGGCTTTTGGTGGTCGCGAGGGGGCTCGAGCCAGATTTGGAAGCCGTCGTCGTCTTCTTGCTGCCAACACGTCCCAGCACCCCTGGTCATATTTTGGGAACCGGCCGACTCCACCGTGGGGGCTCCTCTGCCGCAACAGTCATGGACGTCGGGAGCCGATCTCGTTTTCCTCCCCTTAAGAGTCGGCTAGTGGGTTGTCCCGGCTTTCCGTCGCGCTCAGCGGAAATTCCCATCCAAAGGAGCGTGGGCCGGGTGGGAAATCAGACTCCTGCGACCGCGGGCCGCATCCTCCATGGCTGTCCTCCCGTCCGCCCCGAGCTGCCGCGCGGCGCCGCTCCGCTCCTCTGCGTAGCCGCGACTCCGCTTTTAGAAACACTCACTGACGCGCTTACGTTTTCCCCGGCCTCGGTCGTGAGCGGACAAGGGCGCTATCGTCTTCCAACATGGCGAAGGACTGTTGCCTTTTTGTGTCAGCGCGATGGGGCCTAGCTACAGCCTGCTACAGACGTCTTTTTTTGTTTTTCAAGCCCTCGCCGTCTTCATCAAGTTGCCGCCATGTCCGCCAAGAGACGGTGTGTGTTTGCAGCATCCTGCGTCAACTCGGCTACGACACGTAGCCTTACTTCCGGTTGTAAATTTCAAAATAAGATATCACAGGTTGCTGTTTGTCTTTTTTCTGATTTGGGGCTACATTTGGGGTCATTTTATTGTATATTACTTTCTTGTCTTGACTTTTGATAGTTACTATGTTCCTTGAGCAAAAAATATAAACATTAATTTATTTTTATTTTTTTATTATTGACTTCGGTCCTACCATATTTATTAAACATTAATGTAGGGTTAATAACTTTTTATATTTTTTTAAGAAAACAAGACCAGACCTAAATCCAAAATTTTGTTGATTATGATTGATTTGTAAAAGCAGCAAGAAAGTAAAACATGGTAGTGAATACTTTTCATAGGCACTACGGCATTTCCAAAGCAAGATGACAAACATAGATGATGTGCATAAAAAATTATTTGACTATAGCTCTGGAAGTTAAAAGAAAAAAAAAACCAAAGCCCTTTCCTCCCTGGTGCTCTTTAAAGAGTCAGTGTATTATTTAAAAGCAAAAGCATTTAAAGAGTAAAACAGATTTTAATTAACTAAGATTAT
Organism: Girardinus metallicus; assembly: GCA_903067095.1. NCBI lineage: Eukaryota > Metazoa > Chordata > Actinopteri > Cyprinodontiformes > Poeciliidae > Girardinus > Girardinus metallicus. Next base: position 153,540 of record CAEGAE010010244.1, read on the forward strand.
TAGTGTCGATGATGTAGCTAGGCTAACCATAACAATGCTACACATTACGTTCATAAAGAAATATGCAAACCGAATTAAGGACAACCTGAGCTTTTCAGTCACAATTTCTTTCTTTTATTTTGAAGGTCTTGCCGCCTGATATCCGGTATTTCCCCCCAGTAATCTCGTGAACCTGACAAAGCTTCTCCAACTCTGACGTTATGCGCGCGCACAGCAGCCGTTGCAACCGTCGTTCAAGGGTGCATCAAGTCAGAGCGACTGCGCTAAAATGTTCCCACAAAGACTGGAGCTTAAACTTCGCATTAAAACCAGTTTTTTTTTATGAGCTTCCCTGTTCAGAGCCACAGGGGAGATAAAATTAAGACGAAGAAGAAAATGTTGGGAAGCTTGAAATCAAGCTGGGGCCAAATAAAAAGCGCACAGAAGCCATTTGCCTTGATGAGTTCATGAGAGTTGTTTTATTTTGTAATATTGAACCAGCAGATGCAGTTCAGCAGGATATGGCGGCTGTCTTAACAGAAGGTTGCTCCACACCTGGCTCTTTTTTTTAGACATATTACCAAATCTATTCATCTGAAATCCATCTCAAATTTACTACCCATTAAACTTTTTCATATTTTATCAAGTTACAACCACAAACCTCAATGTATTTTAATGACAGACAACGAGGAAAAAAAGCCATTATTTAGCACTTTCTTTGTAGTCAATATATATGGCAGTTTAAAGCACTTAAGCTTTTTGTTCACACTTACTTTAGAAGATAAAGTCTCCTTGGAAGTTCTTTCAGACGGCCAACAGTTGGGCTGGTCAAGGCTTCACACTTGCAACTCCAAGCAGGAATAAGCACTGGTTGAGTACCTCTAATTAAAGCCTGTCACTCAAATGCTCACTCTGAATCACCTAGAAATAGTCCAGAGTGGGCGATGGATTACAGAGTGCTTAGTGGGCCACATGTTTTATAAGCACCAAATTTTCCTACACTCCTTTAAATGTATTGTTTTAATGCTTTAAAGGGGCAGTGTTATGCATTTTACAGCCACATATTGCCATTTTATAGCACATCCAAGTAACCATGTTAACATCAGCTGTTATAAAAATGGTAATTGACTTAAAAAAAGTTTTAAGTCATATTTAAATGCCTTGAAATTGGGCCTGTCTCTTTAAAAACTCCTGCTCTTGAGGATGTCGTCACAACATCCACCCTTTAATGTTTTTACTCATAAAAGCTCCCATAATGAGATCAACAGATGTGCAGTTCCACCAGGTGTTTGCTAATTGCTTCTGGCTAGTCTGCAGGAGCTTAGTGGGGGGAGGAGCTGTGTCTGGAAGGCAGGGCTAAGTCCACCCAGCTCAATGGTTATCATGGGGATTAATTGATTTCTCATGCATGAAATAATCAAAACAGTCCAGGTATGTTTTTGATGATTATAACGTGATTTAAAGCCAAACAAGGTCAATTTTACAGAACACTGCCCCTGTAAGAATGTTACACCTCAGTTGAAAATGTATTCACGCAGCATTTCCACACAACAACGCTCAGGGCAGTTACAGGGAGCTTACCTGCACCCAAGAGGCGACGCTGATGAAGGTTAGAACATATAACCGAGTCCCAAGACGCACTGCTGGCATTTCTGAAGACAAAAACAACATGGCCGCACCTCTGATGCAAAGCTCCCGGCGGTGGAAGAGGTAATTCCTCTCTGAAGCTATGACTCAAAGGGCAGATAGTTAGAAAAAGACAGACCACTACCACACATTTAGTAATCATTTTACCCATTAGAAAAGAAGAGAAAGATTCTCACAGATCCTCCACCATATGCCCACATATACATGGAATCAAAAAGGCTATGGCTACCATAAAAATGTTTTATTTTTCTGAACAAAAAACATAATTTAAGTCCAACGTAATTTAAAACCTCTGAAGCTATTTATTTTGAAGGTTATCTATTAAAAACACGCCAATAAACATGCTGATTAAATAAAACAAAAATTTTATTGACTGTAAACAAATCATGTTAATGATCATTCAATCCTACAGGTGGATAGGATTCAAATTCATTATTGATCAATCATAAGGCAATAAAAATAGTTTAATAGTTAAATTTAAAAACCTAAAATCCAAACATATAGATGCCAGAACATAGTGTCTTTTAAAAACCAAGAATGTAGTATTCATGTGCATGTTTATATATTCAGTGCAGCTTTTTAGACTTTTATGTAATAGACTAACACATAGTATAACAGGGTGGTGGCAGCATCATGCTGTGGTGGTGCCGTTTTCTGCATTAGAGACAAAAATGTTTATTAGAGTTCAGCATTTCGCTCCGTACACATCATCGCACATCTCTACTGAAACACATAACCTTCCCACAGCATGATGGTGCCACCACCGTGTTTCACTGTGTATCATTTTCCTTACACTGCTATGTGCATAAAATCCCGTAAAAAGTCCTCTCGATATTTCCTAAATTAATTTAAACTGGATAAAAGCATAATTTTCTGTTCAATTTCAAATCATGAAGAAAACATTTAAAATTAAAGCCCTGAGAAGTATATTAATAACACTAATTAATTTCTACCTTTATTTCTAATCTGAAATCTTAAGTATTTTTGTCTAGTTTGAAATAAGACAAAAAAAAAAACATACAAGCAACTGTTCAGCAAGAGAGTCGTTTCCCTGTTATATTATTTAACTCATAGCAATAAGTGTTTCCCATGTTATAAGTTAAATAATCTACATTTTCATCAATACTGAAGAATTATTTACTTAAAATAAGCTCCTATATCTTGCTTAAAAGTTATTTATATGTTAGTTTTGTCTTACACTAATATATTTGCACTGGAAACTCGACGAAAAATAACTTGGTACGACTTTGTGTTAAAATATCAGCTAAAATGCAAACTTTGCTAATATGTTGCAGCTTCAAACCAGGTAGTCAGCATCATCCATCAGATGCCCTGCCGCGATGGAGTCGCTCATCCACGAGTCTCTAACGATCTTAAACTTCTTCCTGAAGCGGCGCCTCAGCGTCCTCAGCTCCAGGAGTCTCGTCTCTTCCTCGACAACAACGTGAGAAACTCCTTCCTTCAGCGCCTTCGCCACCGTCCCTCCGTGATATCGAACCTCCAGCGCCCTGATGTCCAGACACGTAGCACCTGTTGCTCTTTTCGGATCCGAGATGTCGAAGTAAAAGGTGAAGGGTCTGAACATGCTGGTGGGAAGGTCGTCCCAGCCGTAACGCTCCTCCACGTGCGCCGCGTCGGCAAACGCCGCCGCCGCCTGCTCACCGTCGATCCTGCTGAACACTTCCCTCAGCTGCTGCTCGTCCGTATCGACAAAGTAGCTGTCGCCGTAGCTGTCGTACTCCTTGGCGAAGTGTTCCCTGGTCGAGGGCGACATGTGGATCATGTGGCGCGGTTGCCATGGCACCACTTCCTTCTGATCCAGGCACTCCAGCAGCCATGACGCCCAGACCACGTCGTGCTGATTGGAGGAAATCAGGTTCTTCACGCGCATGTTCTCCACGCCGGCAACCACGCAGTAGGTGTCCCGACCCGGGTTCTGGACCACAATGCCGCCACACCTGGCAACAAGATGGCCGCACAATCAATTATTAGTTAAGAAGTATCTAAAAAAAAACTTTTACGTGATTAAAAACAAATGAAAGGAAAGGGGTGTTTCATTCCATTCCAGTGAAAAGCCATAGAAAAATGCTAAAATGTCATAAAAAACTTTAATTAAAGATGGTTGTGTCACACTATTTCCATTTTTGGTTCTGATCCTGGTTTGGGTCAGTCAACTTCTTAAAAATTAAACGTTAAAAGGAAAGAAAGAAAGACAGAAAGAACTGAATGAAGGAAACAAAGAAGGAAAGAAGGAAGGAGGACAAAACAGTGGAAGGAATGAAGCATGGACGGTAGAACAACAGAAGAAAGGAAGAACAGGATGGACGGAGGAAAGCGTGTGATCTTACCTGGCCACGCCCTTCTCCAGCTCTGACTTTGGGTGACCTTCGGTGCCATTCAGGATGCAGAACTCCACATCCTCAAACATGTCCGTCTCCCTGGAAACCTCGGACAGGTCCTGGGGCTTGAAGTGGTCAATGATGCCAACCACCTTCTTAGGTTTGACAGGCAGCTTTCGCTTCTTCTTCTGTGGTTCGTCGCCGTCAATGTGAAGGTGCCGCGAGGCCAGTTTTCCGGACGCCTTGCTGCGGAACTGATCCAGCTCTGCCAGAGTCATGCACTGGTGCCACTCCTTGTCCTCGCGGATCTTTTCGATCCGGGGGAAACGCAGGGTGCAGTTGGTCTTGTACATGTCGCTTCCGACTATCTCGGCCGCTTTGACCTGGATGATGACCGAGTTGCAGGGTTCGATGTACACCTCTGGTTTTTCCACTCCACAGAGGATGGACGCCGGCGGGTCGTTTTTCCGGTAGACTTTCCAATGCTTTGCAAGCTTCAGCCCAAGGTCGTACAACTCTTTCATGGTGTAACCCGAGCCAATTCGGCAGAAGGAGTGGAAAACCGACGGCTTCTCGCCAGGCTTTGGCGCTTCTGCGATAGCACACAGAAAGTGGGACATCATCCCGCCCCGTCTTCCTTTCCCCCAGTAACCACCAACAATCAGCAGGTCCAGCTCATCCATCAAGCCGTCCACATACTCCGGCTTTATTTTCAGCCAACCCTCCCCTCGTTTATCAGGTTTGTAGATGGACAAAGGGTCCTTCACCATGATCCCTTCTTCCCTGTTGTCAATGGCATCGTTAAGAGCATTAACAACATCTTGCATTGTTCCGACTTCTGTCTTTGGCACCACATGTATCCGACCCTTGACGGGGGTGAAGACCGTCTGGAGAACCTCATATCGCTTCTTCAGAGGTTCTTTGCCAAGTTTTTGGTTATTAACCAGCAACACGTCAAAGACGCAGAAACACGTCTGCAGCTCAGAGTCGTCCATCAGTCTCTTAATGTCAAATTTGCTCCCTTTCTGCATGAAGGTCCCCGCCGTCGGGTTGAACGCCATCATTTCGCCGTCCAGGATGCAGCTTACGATGTTGCTTTTGAACATGTTGTGGATGTAAGGAGTGAGCGATCCCTCGAGCGGAGATCCTCCAAACTGCTGCGTGTATTCAAATGCGTTCCGGCTGAAGTACTTGTACACGTCTCCATCCTTGTGAAGCTGAATCCGCTCCCCATCCAGCTTCGTCTCAAGGTAAAAGGGGCTGTTGCCCATCTGCTTCTCGATGTTGCGGATGTTGGCCACCGCTGCCAACATTGGCTTAAAGGCAGAGAAGAGTTCAATCGAGACTTCGCTTAAAGACACAGAGGGGTCATGCAGCTGCTGGCAAACCTTCTTTAAGTCCGTGTTGACGTTGTAGAGCTCAGCAGCGTCCGGATGGAAGACCTGGAGAACAGTTTCCTTGCTGACTCCAAGCTTCATGTCCTTCAGAATCATCCTAATAAGCCACTTTTGCTCCAGAGCAGAGCTCTGAGTGATGAGGTGCAACAGGCTCTTTTTCACCTGATCCTTCTGCTTGCTGGCATTGTTGATGGCCACTGAGTCAAGAAAGTCATTGACCTCTTTGATACTGAGGTTTCCTTGGCTGGTACATCGCTTTTTCAGCACAAAGTATGCCATGCCGGCAAAATCCCCCGCTTCTCCTTGGGATGTAGTCGGAGCACGGTAGTTCAGGAGCTTGCTGGCTTCTGGACCATTCTTTGGGAGGCCTAAGACATCAATGTAGAGCTTAGCTAGCATGCTCTCTTTGATGCCATACGCCATTCGCTCTCGCTCAAAAGGCGGGACAATGAGGCGCATAGCAGGGTAGAAGGAGTCTGTAGTTTTCGGGTTGTCCTTGTGGAGTGCGGCATGAAATTTCCGCCATGATTCAATGAAATCCCCAAGGATCTTGGATTTATCTGGACGGAGTTTGGACTTCTGGATTTTCTCTAAAGTTGTGCACAAGTGAAGGAAAGGAACCTGAGCAGCAACACTGGGCTCTGCAGCAGCCGCTCCAGTTTTGGAAGTTCGCTCCATCTACAATAGACAAAGAGATATTTAAAAACAATGCTGGCATTATCACCTATTTTCATGTATATATGTGATTTCTATTAGACTCTCACTCTGTTGTCAACAAACTGAATTTATACAAATAACGATTGTATTTCTATTCTAGTTTATCAATAATTATTGAAGCAATGTATCATTTCGCTCTCTGGTAACATAAAACAACATTCACAAGTGATAATTTAGCAACCAGCCACCGTCAATAAGTTTCAAATAGCGCCCCCAGGTGGAATAGTTTTTTAAAAGAAACAACATGCTGAGCTGGGTAATATTGGCATAAAAACAGAAAGCAGAAGGAGATCTGACCTATTATTATTCATTTTAACCCATTTCAGGACTGGTGTGTTGGGACTATCAAGGTCCTAAAAATGCCTGAAAAGAAGATACAAATACTTATTTTATCATCACTTTTTGTTGTCGTTATAATAAATACCATAAAACATACCGATAAACCTTTGGGTTTATATTAGTGGAGAATAATTCCGTTCAGGCTTGACCCACTTTAGTATTTTACATCATAAAGCAGAGCCGGTCAAATATGGTCCAGATTGCCTAAAAGTATTGAAATTAACCTTTTCTGAAACGGCGTTCAGTCGTGTTGAGACATCTCCACAGTACCCACAACAGGCCAGTATATTAATACCAAACACCATAAAATAAAACGAGCAACATTTTAAGTTTCACCTTTTATATCTGCTTACGTTAATTTAGCAAGTTCACACATTACAAGTTAGTTCTTTGTTGTTATTATTTTAACTAGCACCTTGGTTTTAATACATTTTTACAAAACTTAAGCGACAGACGTTAAAATTTAACCTTAACTCTCTTCAGTTCCAATTAAAAGCACGTCAACACTAATATTTTCAACATTAATAGACAAATTAATGAGTTAAAAAGTGCTACCGTGTTTGTACTGCTCCTCCAACAAATATCAACACAACTACATCCTGTTACTTCCAACAAAGTGGTCCCCTAGAAACACGTTGAGATATTTTGTTCCGACCTTAAATCGTGCACTCGCCGTTATTTACGTCAACCTGAAAAAATGTATCCCCCCCCCAAAAAAAAAATAAAAAAAACACAAACTGTGAGGTTGTTTACGGTTAAAAATAATAAAATAAATCATATAAATTTAATATTTTTACTCAAGCAGAAGAAACTAGCCGTAAAAAATGCTACATATGAGTAAAAAAGCTTCTCAAGTATTAACATAGCAGGAAAATCTGAATTAATATGCAGAAATGATGCAATGAAATAGAGAAAAATATAAAGCTATGAGCAAATTCTAGTGTTTTAAACCCTAAATAAAAAATACAAATAAATTACATTATTACAATCAATAATTACTTTTCCAAATCGATTTTTAACAATGTAAAGTCTATAAAACGGATACAAGCTTTACATTTAGTGTTGGAAATTGTGAAATTAGAACAACAAAGCTTGTAAATGAACCAAAAGTCTCACTTTGACATAAACTATTCTGTTAATGCATTTTTGTTAGAGTATAACAGAAATCTTATACAACTAGCGACAATTCATGAGAATAAAACTCAAGTAAAAGGAAAAAGAACAGTGGAGTAACACTACAAATTGACATAAATATTACTCAAGTAAATGTAACTGAGTAAATGTAACTACTACTCACCTCTCCTAATTAGCTATACAAACATGGTACTGTTCACTATCTTGTTTATATAAGATAGGCCCGGGTTAGAGTCCACAGTCAGCTACTTGTTCATGGGTCATTTCAGTAAGTTAGTAATGATTTATTTAAGTCATACTGACTTCACGCTTTTGACCAAGGTCTCCAAACACTTATTGATGTTTGTTTAAGTTTAAACTGCTTGTTTTATTATTGGTTTTGCTTTTATTTTTGCTGAATGCTTTTTTAAATTCAGAATATTGTGTGGTGGATGGGAGATACTCAAGTACTTATTTGTTGGGGAATATAAATTCAGGAAATAATTCAAAGTCTGATGGCCATCATACAATCAAATTTATGTTATATTTGAGTATATGTATAAGTTTCTGCAAGCAAACCAGTAGATATGCCTCAACTTCACGTTGTTAGTTTTAGTTTTATTTCAACGTATAATTTTGCAGATGGATAACAACTTTGTGTTGTGTTTTATCATATCTGAATGTTTCAGATCATCAAATAAATATTAATATTAAGAAAAGATTAAATGAATAAGTGTAAAATGCTGTTTTCAAAAATGATTCGCAGATTTGATGTTACTTCTAATGTATTGAAAACAAACAATATGATATAATATATTATTATTTATATAGTATAAACATATATATAATAATTAAATTTAAAAAACATAACCCTGAAAGTAAGAAATTACATCTATTAAATTTGTTTTCAAACAAGCCACATTTGGTGTTTACTGCTTTGTGTTTTCACTAGGGGGCGACGTATCACCGTGTAAGAGGAGGTTGGCAGCGGTGTACCTTGAGTCACACGTATCCACGGTTGTTTACTTTTCTCCTGCTGCTGCAGTGGAGGGCCGTGGGTTATATGTGTGGAAGGAGGAGCTCCGTTAGCCGCTCCAGCAGTGAACTCGCTGCGCTTTGACCAGACAAACAATTCAGTGGAAGTGAAATAACGGCAGGCTGCCAAACATGGCTGCCGTGTCAGGACACGCACCTGCACATGAGGGAGAAGAAGAAGAGATGGCGAATCAAAACAGCAAAGTGCCAGTCATGCAGAAGGCGGCGGGGGGAGTTACATAAGCCCTGCTGGATAAGGCGCTGCACTGCAACTCCGGGGCGACCTACAAGACAGTAAACAACTGACGTCACTGCTTCCGTGGCATGCATCAGCTCGCTGAGAGCGAAGAGGAGGAGGATGTTTGTAGTGAGCTGATCCAGGACTGAGGGAGATCTCCATGGAAGAACAGAGGAAAAAGAGGGAGTGTTGACGATGATCAGGCAGCGCGTCAGGCTTCTCACTCACACCAACTGTTGGTGCAGAGACAGGCGTAAACACTTCCTGTCCCCCCTGCTAGGCGATGATGCATCACTCAGTGTGCTCACCCAAATGCTGCTCATTGATTATTTACTATAACTGGGGAGTTTTCCAGAAACACAACGGAAACACTGCTGCCCTGACAGATACAGTTCCTCACAAAGCTGCTCATAAACAATGAACTTTTTCACTCCTTATTTGCAAGCAAAAATAATCTGTATTTATTTTTTAGCACAAAAAGTGGGTATGCACTATATGTGATGTATGGGGCGCAGCGCTAGAGTGGGCGCCAAAAAAATCTCCTAGTTTTTCCGATTTGAATTGTGTTGTTGTCTGATGGCAGGAAGCTAAAGATGTAGAAGCAGAAAACCAAAGAAACCCCACAGCATCATGTTGCCACAACCATGTTACACCATTGTGAATGTTTGTAATTTTGAGAAAGCCATGTTCCTGACTGAACTAAGAGTTTAAGTAACGAAAGCCAGCTTGTCTTCTCAAGCCTATAGAAATAAATGTTTGTTTATGGTGCATAACATTACTCCTAAAGAGTTTTTTTAATTCATATAAAGGTCTATTCTTTCCCGAAGTATCAACACAGGTTTTAGCTTGTGCGGTTTTCGAATTTGGCTCCAGGGGATCAATAAGTACTTGTGTAATTTAGGTCATCAGGAGCTGTTTTTCTCACCTGATTTGAGTGCTCCAACACAAAGCTTGTTGTGTTTGCAGCGGCGAACGTGTCGCAGCAGAGGCGGCTTTAACTGATACACATCGAAGGGCGTATGAGAGTGTGCTTTCAGTACACTTTGTTCCCAACGCAAGCAGTCCCTAATGTGCATTCCCAGTGGTTGTTTTGTAAACAGAATAGGGGGGGAAACCTCTTCTGATCCACCGCCGCCTCAAGGCACGACTGAACTCATCGGCAAACAGTCTCACTCGGTTTTCAGCTCACCTAAATTACACTCTACACAACACTGTAGAAGGCTTTTTCTTCCTTCCCCCAGCTAAAATGTAATGACTAAAATTAGAGCGCTGCCTGTCTGTTTAATATCTGTCTGGATGTCTCCCTTATTTAGTCTCAGTCATAAGTCGGAGTGTCCTAACAGCTCGCCTTGTCTCGCCGGATTTTGGAAATTACTTTCAAGTAAAAGCCCTGTCGAGACAGACAGCTGAGCCATGTGCCAGTCCTCCTTGGTTACATCATGAGTCTAGAGGTGATTCAGCCAGCTGACTTTTCTGTTTCAGCATCAAACTAAATGTGGACAGATGGGTAGAGATTGGATTGGTAAAAGATGAACTTTACAGACTTCTGAGTGGCCTTTGCTAACCTGCAATGTTGCTGCAAAGATATTGGGAATCAGAATTAGTGTCAATGTTTGGCTTGTGTAATTATTTCCAGAACCACAAATAGAGTGTAGACCCTCTTTATGGGGTGAGCAAGATGAGGTAGAAAGTCATAAAACTTGACTTGTTGCTGCTAACCTTTGAGCTAGACAAAGGAAGGTGACATTTGGCCCAGTACGACTGGACAATGGAGTTTGGAAGTCACTTCAATCAATCAAGTTGATTTGTGTAGCACATTTCAGCAGCAAAGTGCTTTAAAACCACAAAAATACCCATAGTCATTACATTTTGTCAAATGCAGTTGTTACGCATAAAAAATGTTGATTAATGTTTCATGTATAATATTTCAAAACCAGCTCTAAACAGGTGGGTTTTTAGTATTGCCATATTGGATTGATTACTAAATCCAACATGGCTGCCATATTGGAAAAAGTCTAAAATGCTTGTAAGCTTCCCATTTGCACCTCTGATGATTTGTGTTTAGTTAAATCAGTCACACACACATTTGATGGGTTAACGAGCCATCTTTTAGGCATAAATGTAGTTAGCATAGCCACTGAGCTCAATCGTTGACATAAATAGAAAATAGTTTTGCTCATGGTCTTCTATAAGAACATCTATGGAAGGAAAAAGCATCAATGTTAAAATCAAGCCTGCTAAAGGATTGTATTGTGAGTCGATGTGAACAGGTTCAAGGTGTGTGAACAGCTTTTTACTTTCATTCTTGGAATTTATATTGCAGCACTTTCCAGTGCACCTTGTCCAGCTTTATACCATCAGCCACCCTGCTTCATGTTATAAAGCTGCACAAAATAACTCCTGACACAACACTGAAATGAAGTAAAGTTACATTGAGGAAGCGTGATGTTGAATTCAAACCGCAGAAGTGTGACAGAGCTGATTGTGGGAATCAGAAACAAACCCGCTCTGCATCTTCTGTCATACTGATGTCAACTCAAACGCATCAGTCCACATCATTTACCCTCCAGTGACATGTCAGGATGAACTTTCTTATCAACATGTTTAATGTTCACACAGGAACTACCCATAAATCATCTTGTTTATTGCCCTCCATTAAAGCCCTGTGTTGTGTTTCTCAGACCTTGACTTAATCTAAGATGCTTGGGAGTGATTTTACAGTAATTACAATCAGGGCATTTTGTAAACAAGCATTTAGTCGCAGCTTTTGATCATAGATGGTCGCTTTTACCTGCTTTTAAAAACAACAGGAGTGAACACACTCCGCTCCATGATAGTGTGACAAAACATAAATTATTTGGAGACTATTTTTCTTCTCACATTCACACGCAATGACATCTTGCACCCTAACACTTCACAAAGCAAGTCTAACTCTAGAAAGTAAACTAAAATGCACAAACGGGGCATAAAAATGAGTAAGAAGCTAAAAACAAAAGGAATGAACTTATGAGTCATGGCCCAACCACAATAAAGAACCCAAATGACAATAATAAAGAAGTCAGAAGCAATGCAAAAACAAAAACAAGTGATAAAACGCAAACACCAGTGGATCGTGGATCGTTAGCCCACGCCTGAAAGAAGAATGCTCAACATCCGTTATTCAACAAAACAACTTTCAGGTCAAAGGGAAGCAAGAGATGCATCAATCAAAAACAAAAAAGTATTACTATAAACTCCCAAAAAATGGTTACAATGAGCTTAAAATAATATTGATTTTCATCTGATCTACAGTTTTTTGAAATCCTCTGCTACTTGTAACTCAAGTTTCAACTTTGTGAGCTAACAGCATAACAGCATGCTAACCTCTCTTCCCGTAACACCCGCAGGTGATATCTGGTTGTGTAAGCATGTGGCCTGATGCGAAATGTCACGCTCTGTTTACAGCCTTTCTGCCATTTATAACAGATAACCTTGTGCATAACGTATTGATTCAACAATTTGTTGGCAGATTCTTATTAATTCTTCTGTTTCTAACCGTTTTCTGTCTGATGTGCTTGGGCACAGTCTCTTCCACTGGGCTGGATTTGACTGCAGCATCTTTGCGTGCGGACACCCCTGATTAAGCCCTTTTGACTGTGTGTGTCTGTCTGAGTCTGCCATGTTCTGTAAGCTTTAGCCCGTGGCTGCCGTGTTAAACAGATGATTTACCAGGTTAGCGTGCACGCACACAGGCCACTGAGGATGACTTCGCCCAGAAGTCTTTAATTCCTACAGGCACTGACCTGCACCCACCAAACTCCATGTGTCGCTTCTTCTAAAGTATGAATATACTTTAAGTTTATGATAGTTGCAAGATGAACTTTCACCATTTTTGGACTGAATGCTAGTTTTAAAGGTCAGTATTATGTAAAATCAACTTTTTTTTAGCTTTACATCATGTTTTTATGTTATATAATCATCAAAAACATACCTGGAGTGTTGTTTTGATTCTTTCATGCATGTTTGAGAAATCCCTTAATCTCCATGGCAACCTAGTGGACTTAGCCCTGCCTTCGAGTCACAGCTTCTGCCCTACTCAGCTCCTTCAGACTAGCCAGCAGTAATTAGCAAACATTATACTAATTAGAGAAGCTGCTTCTCAGTGAAATGCTGCTGAAAATGTTGCTAAAGGGTTAGTGATAGAGGAGGCAAGTTGTGATGACTTCCTGAAGTTTCAGAAAGAGCGGGAGCTTCTTAAAGAGACAGAGGCATTACATTTATTTTAGGTTATATTTAATAGCATTTTCATAAAAACTGAAGGTAACTAGTCTGTACTACTTGATTGTGCTACAAAATGTCACTATGTGCCTGAAAAATACACAATGCTGATCCTTTAAATAGTGTTATGATTTGTGGTTTCTGACTGTATTCCAATATTTACTCAGTGAATCTTAATGGATTTAGTGGCAGGTGTTTTAGGACAATCAGACATTAGTATGAGACAGAGAAAGCTTCGGAAAGAAGTGTTGATTTAATTTAAAATGATGTCTTCACAAAATACATATATTGATTGTTTCCATATATGGGAACAATCAATACAGTTGTGTGTGTTTCCGCTATGCATGTCCATCACGCATAAGCTGAGTGGGCCTTTATCTGTGTTGTGTGATTATAAAAGCCCTACTATTGCTCATAAAAGCACATGCATTAGAAGCCTTTGCTAAAACTTGTTTGTGTTTGCGTAATAAAACTTAGCCGTTATTATGATACTTTATTTAATCATTGTTTTATGTAAAGCGGACAAGCAAGCAAGCAAAGGGGTAGTATTATTGAGCTGTTTGTCTGCTTATAAGTCAGTGCGCGAAGGCGTGTGTGTGTATGCGTGTGCGTGTGTGTGTAGGGGTGTGTGTGTGCGTGTGTATGTGTGTGTGTTGTCCTGTGGCCTGGGTAACTCAGGGATGTGTACTTTCTGATAGATTAAGCCTTACATAATTCCACATTCCACTCAGCAGGTAAACAAGCCGGGGTGGGACTAAAGGTCAGAAACAGACAGATTCTGGCTCAGGCTTGGAGGCAGACACCTGACCTTCAGCACAGATCCGACCCTCAGGGACCCATACGTGGATAAAGTAAAACAATCATCACATTGACGTGGTTTAGAAAAATCAATAATGAAAAGAAGAGTTGCATGCTTTAATGCACTCTTTGTTCATTAAAATCAGGGAGTGCTGGAGGACAGAAGAGGGTTCTGCAAAGCATTGATTCAGAGGTGCAAATCTATGACTCTGATTCCTTTAAACTCCAAATGCAGAGAAATGTTACTGGCTGTCAAGAGGGGATAATTAAAGTCAATAAAAACACGAGCAAGCAGTTGTTTTGGGAAAATCTGCCTGGCACTGCTTTAGCCATGCTCTAGATCTGGTTCTTTTTAGTGGAAAGACAGACTCTGTCTTTCCACAGATTTGGAATGTAGTATCATTCCAAATCCATTACAAGCTTTACACTACAAGATTAAAGCAAAAGCATTATTAGCATCAGTGTTTCATTGACACAACTATAAATTGTAACCAAAGACATAAGTATGTTTATGCTCTGATGTGTTTTGGACTCATGCATGTTTAGCTGCATGTTTGGTTTCCGTGACAGTTCTTATGCCACCCTGGGCGAATGCCGCCTTCAGCCCAACTGGTCTCAATTATATTTACATGTACAGATGATGAACATTTTAACCACAGTGACAAAAAATATATAAGTTTGCTTGACTTTAGGTCTTACATTTTTGAAAAACTTTTAAGCTTTCTTGTTACGGTTTACTTGTGGCCACCCCATTCCATTGCTGCCCTGGGCAAGTGCCCATGTTAACCACATGAAAATACTGCCTCTGTTCATGTTAAGCATCTGCCAAAGCACAGTTACTCAATGCCCACAGTGGCATTGGACTGACCAGTCACTGATTTGTGATTATACACAAGAGAATATATCTTTAAAAAACGTCTTTGTATCTCAGTGTCTCTTTGATTGTGTTTGTTTTCGCCCAGTAAAGGTCAGAAACGCAGATGGGAACATGAATAATCCCCCAGGATTTATGTGCATGACTGTATGTGCGCAGCAAACTCACCATAACTCTTAATCTCACTTTGCGTGTTGTGCACTGGATTGCGATGAAAGACTCCAGGCTAAAAATCTCAGCAGGCCATGTTTCCAAACACATGGGATTAAGTGTTAGAGAGTAAAGTGTTTAAAGTGGGTGTTTACTGTATGCTGCTTCTGCGAATTTAAAGAGATTTGTATGATCACAGAATTTGCAATAAAAAAGCAGTTTTCTTGATATATATCAGATTATATCAAATCAAAATCATAGTCCTTGACCTTTATAGTCATGGTGGCAAGGCCATGTTGTGTAATAACAAATATAATAACTAGATCATTACTTGATCAGCTGCAATGGTTTTTGTTGGCATTTATTGTCGTGAATACAGCAGAGTTGTCTGTTATATTGCAACCTGGGCTAAAAAGGCAATTTACTCATATTTATAAATAAAGTATACTAACAGGGAGACCTGTATCATTTTATGAAAAGCTTATTTATTCTGATCAGACACATCATCACCCTGACTGTTTATTTTTAGAGAAACTCCTGTTCGTTTATGAGTTGAGGATTAGTTATTACTTTGGACCAACATTTAATAATATATATATTTTTTATTGACATATTTGTTAAAACAGTCATCATATCGTGACCAATAATCTGACAGATAACTTCCATTAGCTACAGAAATGCGCTGCTTCCGAGTAAAAACAACCAATCAGAGCGAGGGGGAGGGTCTTAGCGCCGTTAGTTAATCTCAAGTACTCCTTATGAAATGTGTTAATGGCGGTAAAACAATTTACCGATACACGGAAACCGTTTATTTGCCCATATTGGTGACAATGCTAACTAGCTTAGCATTCACGACAGGCTGTGCTAGCTGTAGCATAGCAAGACTCGCGTCCTGACTGATTGGTTTTAACAGATTATCAGTGACAGGTTCAACAAATACGTAAAACTATTTATAAGATTTTTAAATCTTATTTTTAAGGACCTGGTGCATATTCACAATTACATTTAAAAAATATTTTTAATACACTGTACTTTTTATTTTTACTTATGAATTATTGCTCCTCTTAGTTGAGTAAAATTTCTGTATTTTCTACCCACTGAATGAAAAACAAAAATGTTTCAACCAAAAATTCACCAGACAGACACACACCTGCAGGTTTTTGTTAAAGTTTTTTATTGAAAGAAGCTGATTTGGAAAAATATTCTTTTGCCTGATTTGTTATTTTTTTGTTACTTATATGAATTATTGTCATTTTAAAATATCAAAATTTCGACTTAACTTTACATTTTAGTTCACCTGATGATGTAATTTTTAAATGTTAAATAATTAATATTTTGAATAGTTATTAGACTTTTTAGCAAATACTTTTTTACTCGTACTTGGATGGATACTTTTTACTTTTACTTGAGTACAACTTTTTGGATATGTCATTGTTGAAAATGTCTTTCTAATGAGGATCCTAGTAAATAAACAAATGTATCAGTGTCTCTAACAAGTTGGTTGAGTTATGTCTCCACCAGCTTCCCACATCTCCAGCAGGGATTTCCAGCTCTCCAGGACTATTGGAGCATGAAAGTGAGTCACCAAAGAGATGCAAGTCAACCCAATACTGGCTTTCTCACAGCGCTGTCATTCCTGAGAATTTCCATTGCGAAACATGTTTGTGAGCATCGGCCGATGAGCCAGCATGCAGACTGGGAGGCTGGAGTCTTCCACTTGGTAAACAGCAGCAGGAGTGTCTGCTGAATATGGTGGGAAAAGGCCCGATCTCCACAGACTGTGCAAGAACGTCGAGTCTGAACACCGTGGCCTGAAAAGTACAAAGCAACAGAAAGAGGATCTTTCTATCTCTCTTACACACAAACAATAGTGTGTGAGTGGTCTGTTGATTCAGCAAGGGGAGCATAAAGGCTGCATGATGCCTTCATGATAAAGCTCTGAATAATACAAGAGACTTGGATAAAAAAGGGTTACAACTGTATTAGCTTTAGCAGCAAAGCCCAAATAGACCTACTTACACTCGTAGGTATTGAGAAAGTCAGACTGCTGGAAAGGAAAATATAAAGAAGGGGAATAAAACTTTACTGGAAATAGTCCACAAATACCAGAATGCCTAGATCTGACCATCCAAGCAAGCAGACTACAAAACTCCTAAAATGTGTGAAATGGTTCTGCCACATCATGTTACAGTATAATAAACTTGAGCAGTCAAAACGGCTTCTAAAGATTTGTTTACATGGCAGGTCTGCAAGAAGGAAACCATTCGTCAATGAAGGCAGCAGGGATCGCATTGAAACGCTGTAGATTGAAAGAAACCCCTCAAACATCCCGCAGCTGAAAGTACGAATGCATCTCACTTTAGTTGCTTCAGCTTTGAGGGGTTTATGCTAACTAAAACAAGGTTCAATGTTGCTTTTTCCAGAGGTAAGCACAAAAAATTGACTTGAAATTTCTTATGGAAGAACTTTATTGTTTTATACACGTTGAGTAGCAAAGTTCATGGAATGAAATGTACTTGGTAATACAGAAAAATCTTTTTGCATTGAAAATTAACACAAAAATTGTGTTATTATGGATAGTTTTCTGTTATGATACACAAAAGCACCAATAGTCAGTTTTTTTTTTCTTTTTACTAAAATCAAATGAGATGTCATTACAGAAGAGGATTAGGACTGAATTTTGACATTTTGTCTTTCAGCACGTGATCTGTTTTTTAAATTTTATTTTAACTTTTTCTTCAAGAATTTTTTCCAGAATTTTGTCTGTAATTTAAGAATTTTGAAGATTTATATGAGCATAAAAGTTCAACTGTTGAGATTAAAGTCAGAATTTGTGAAAAAAGTCTGAATTTTGAGGGGGAAAAAAAATCTGAATTCTGAAAATGAAGTTATAATTTTTTTATCGCCCTAATCTTCCATACATTTGACACCTTGGCAGTCTGTACATAGCGATTTAAAGGCAGCAGTTTGTATAAACATGCGACCCCGACATTTTTACGATTTATGTCACTATGTTATATTTTCACGGGGGATAATCCGTGCAGCGTGCCTCAGTCATCTCCTCCGTGAGGAGCCAAGGCTGGCTGCTGTAAGTGGGTCACAGCTCCGCCCTGCACGCCGCTGCGCCATGGAGTTTGCTGAGCCTGGCTGAAACCCTCCTTAGGCTGATTCAGGGAGAAATAATGGGGCCAGTGACTCCCAATCCCCCGAAGAACCTCAGCAGGGGGAAAAAACCCAGTGGAGCCAAAGCAGCCCGCACCCACATGCTTGTATTTTACTTTTACGCTGCTGTAATTCAAAGTGCAGTGGCTAAATGAAATAAATAAGGACCATCCAATCACATGATTGGACCTTAATGCTGTAGATCTGTTAGTTAGAAAGCCTGTGTATGTCCAGGCATAAAATTACCAAATCCCAGTTCAGCCACTTATTGAGTTAGGAGAGGGTTTTTAATTTAACCACACTAATGTGATCTCATTTAGGAAGCAACACCTGCCTTCCCAGTTCAAAGCAGGACATTTACTGGTCTACAAACGTTCCCATCCGGATCCCAGTCTGCTCCAGTCCTAACGAGAAAACTCAGCATCCTGTAAGCTGCATTTAAACTGCTATGACAAGAGCACAGAGGAGTCTTTTTACATTTTTTGCTTACATTTTCCATTGCAGTATGTAATCTGTGCAGAGGAGAGTGAGGAACAGCGTGTTCCTACTGACGGCGCGTTGCTGGGTTTTTATATGAAGCTCTTTTGTGCCTAGTAGCAGAGCAGCGTCTCTATAACTGTGTCAAGCTGCTAATTAATACAGCTGGAGGTACGCCTGCCCCCTGCAGAATGCATATGTGTGTGTTTATGTTCTGTACACAATGTACAGAACACACTTAAAGATCACTTTTTGTGTCACACACACATTTTAGATCAAGCTAGTAGCTGAATACATGCAAAATTCAAATAAAGACTTTGTTTATCTATGTAAAAATGAATTTTTAATCATGTTTTTAAGCTAAATCTCGATTGGTCCTGTTTGACAACATGAAGTAGGCTAAAATATTCCATATTTTAAATATCATCACATGCTGAAGTCTTCCTGAACTTCCAAACTGTGTTATCTGGGAAAACTGTGACTTGACAGGAAGTCATTTGCTCATGATTAGCTTCCTGGTTCCTCCACCATCAAATAAAAGTTCTTTGAGACAGAAACAGGATATCCTGTGTGTGTGTGTGTACAGGAAGTGATTTGAGTCAGTGCCAATCTATTATACGACAGAATTAGAAAGTCAAATTTGCAAGATGGATAAGACAAAAAAAAAAAAAAAAAAAAAAACAAGAAAGTTGTGACTCTTTAAATAATTTATTTATTTATTTATGTTGGTTGCTATCCATAATTAATACAGACAAAAGCAATACTTGACTACCAGAATTTATAAATCATATTTACCTCTTGTGAGCATCACAATAAACAGCATATTGAATTATGTACAATGGAAGACAACACATTCAGACTGAGTCAATCCAAGTAAGGAACGATCCGTTCAGACACAGAAATGGGAAAAACGCTTCCAGACACGTCAACAACAAAATTCCCAGCAATGAAAAACACTTGGCAGAAAGAAAAAATATATATAAAAGGAGCAAAAGGAGCTCCAGTTTAATGGAAAAAAAGGATCAATGCAATGTTACATTTGGTTCCATAGTTGTAAACTATTTTTGATTCATGTCAATATTGCATATGCCATTAGGTAAAATGTGTCAACAAGGCAAATAGATCTCTATAATAAAATAAACCAAGTTTTTTTATTTTATATAATCAGACTGTGAGGGAGAAAAGCATACAATACACTGTACAGACCCAAAACAAACCCTCCCGTTTTAAAAATCTGTAGCCAAAGTCTTTACACAGGAATAGCATTGCAACCTAGGTCAATTCTAAGAATACAATATTTTAGGTAAACTCTTTTCTATTTACACAGTATATGTACAAACTCTAAAGATAAATAGATACCATAAGTTAACTTGGTACAGCTCCAATATTATTTAACACTTTCAAAACCATTTAAAATCTGCGGTGGTCCCGCAAAAATCAGCGATACATTCAGACATGTAAAAGTTTTACAATCTACTGTACATCTAAGGGGTTTGAAGCCAGTTGGTGTCGGCACAGAAGAGTTAAAAAAAGACAGCAGTCATAATAAACGGCGATAAAAACTGTTTTCAAATACCGTAGCAACCATTTTTGGAGGATTGCTAATTTGACTTTCTGCCATTATTTGTTTAATTTTAATTCAAAACTGAAGAAATAATGAATTTTTCTGTGACTGGATGAAAACGGAGCAATGTAAAACAGCACTCAATTAAAGACAGTTTTCATATTTACTAGTACAATCTAGTAGCTTACAGCAGCTAACGTTAGCTATTGCTAGCAAAGCTGTGACAGATGTACAGCAGTATACTGAGGCAATTTGCTTTATGCTACATGTTAGCATTCATCCATATGCTCAAAATTTTCACTTTAGATATATTTTTAAACTATTTGATAGTTTAGAAGCAAGAAAATATTAAGCTAATTTTATTACAGTCAAGAGTTATGTTAGCCAACAGTTGATAATGTTAGCAAAGGCTCAAGGTAATTCACCAATTCGTACCCGATTTTGGATGCAAGTTGCCATTTTTTTCAATTCTTACCAGCAAAACAGCAGTTTAATTTCCTATTTTTTATATTTTGACAGCGGCCAACTAAGAGTTGGTAATATTAGCAAAGGCTTTTGGGTAAGTCAAACCGCCTCCTTCCATTTGTACTATATTTCGATTAAATACGTCAGTGATTTATTTCAATTCCCTACCAGTTTCTATTGATTGTGGTTCTGGTTATCAAACCAAAAAACAATCACTGACCTGCTAGTTGCACATGTAATTTACAGAAATAATATAACCAAGTTTCCTTACTGCAGATTACTAGCAGTTACAATAAATTATCTTCAAATCACCAGTTGTTAAAGTATTTCCTGAACATCCCCGATGTGGGTACGAAGTGATGCATTACTGGAGATTACCAGCAGCCGTTAGCTAGGACTTATTATTTTTTACACATTTAAAATTGTTGAATGGTAAAGTTTTCTCTTGCCACGAGCCTCCACGGTGGTGCTACTGTTTACATTTTTCCTTCAATACTTTTAGGTTAAACCATCTCAACTGTGCCTCCAATCTAATGTTGAGTTTGTGTCGGCTTTTCCCCTCTGTTACAGTTGTACAGTCAAATGATATCACAGCAGGAGGCCTGCGTCGACCCGAACAACAAGCCTTTGGTTTGAAGGTAGGAGTGTGTGAGGTTTTCAGGCTCAAGTGACTGAGGAACAGTGCCTGGTGTTGTTATTATAATATTTTTTTTTTAGGATCTCTGCTAAGTCACGAAAAGACATGCATAAACATTTAGAAATATATTTTTACTAGTCCAATATGTTTGGACAAAAAACATAAAATGGGTGAAATTATCCATTAAGAAAATACTTTAATCAGCTCTCAAGCAGCCAAACTGGTTCTGTACATTTCAGAAATAATATATATTTAATGGTAAACTATGCATTTTGCTTTCCACAAGATAATAATATAGAGATGTAGGTCTAAACAAATATACCCTAATAGAATATTTATCTCTTATTTCATAGAAAACATAAGGACAGTATACACATTAAGGCATCGGGTAGGTCTTATCAAACATTCATCATCCAAAAAATAAATAAAACATCTAATGTGTACTACTATATATACTTATATATATTTTTATGTACTCAGTGTACCTTGGTATTCCATCCCTGCAGAGTGCAGCAGGTTTTATGGTTCTCAGAAACAAACACTTGCGCACTAAATCTACCCTCAAGTAAATAAACGGTAACTTGGTACCATTAGAGCTTTGTTATTGTCTGACTATCTTCGCTTCTGTGCTTGTGCCAAAATTTAGGTCACAGGAGAAATGGCCTCTCAAAGTGCAGGGAACACGAGACGTACCAACACACATCCGACATACACTCTCTCTCTCTCACTCACACACACACACCTGTACTGCCTTCAGCGATACACTGCATGCATAGATGGTGACCTGCTTTTTTCCGGGTGTGTGTGCAAGCAGGCGGCTTGTGATGCTGATGGGTCCACACAGTCTTTTCGGGTCACAGAGCCCGACGAAGGGGCAAAAACAAAACAACAAGTCTGTTTTTGTTTCTCTTTTTCTTGCTTGTTTTTGTTTCGAGCAGCAGGTCAAGACGCCAAAGCCGAGGACAAGCGAAGTCCTTCAGTCTGGAAGAGACGAGAAAAAGAGGAATTTAATGAAAAACGTGGGAAACGTACAACAAAATCAACAATTTAGGAAATCTAAACAGAAACTTAAACAATACTAGTAACTGCATCAAGGTATGACAAGTTTTGAAAAGAAATTTCTAAACTTCCAGTGGCCCTCCCCCACCTGTTGCCGTTTCTATAGGCATTAAGTGTAAATAGGGCAGGATTTAAAATAAATCTTATTCTAGATAATCTAAGTTGTGAGGATTTGCTGTCATCTTTCTTGTTTACATTAATAGGATTGTTTTTATCCTAGTTTCTGATTTATTAGAGCCGCACCGATTTGATATTAATATCTGTATCGGTTCCGATACATTTTGGTGACAATGTATCTGATCCATAAGAGCAAATCTATTCAGTCTACTTCTATGCTTCATACTTTATTATTGATTTTACATTACATTTGTATCAGATCGGTATCGGCTGATACTAAACCCAGGGTTTCCTCCATTTTTCCATAAGCCTGGTGGGCCACCAGGCTTTAATTGTGCCCCACCAGGCTAAGCTTTGCTTATTTACTTAAGTGTTTTTAAAATGTTTGCATTTTTAAGACTTTGCAGTTGGTGTTCAGGTATCAATCTTCCAATAACATAATTATCAAGTGATATTTTCAAATTTCTTGTCAACTTTAAAACATTTTTTAACTCAAAAACATGACAGGCTGCTGGATGAATGACTGCCCCAGCGCCCAACCACCAGGCTTAGCAAGTTTTCTGGGGGAAACCTTGAAACCTCAGATATCGGTATTGGTATCATAAGTAAAAAAAGTGGATCGGTGCATCCATAAACTATATATATCATAAAATATTTTTTATTCATTATATTTAAGCTATATTTTGGCTTAAATCTTTGCATCAAAAACAAACCAACCATAAATAAGTGTTCTAGATTAAATTATCATTACAACGTGAGAACATTTAACTCTTGTTTTTTCCCGTCTCAACCGGGTTTGCTCTCACAAACACTGGCACCATTTAAGCGGACCTCTGAGACAGCAGAAGACGAAGGAGCGTGGAGGGAACACAGTGTTGCTCTCGTACTGTACAGCGTGAACCCATTCACAGAGTCGGATTGTTTTTCATGCCACAAAAGAAAAAAAAAAAACACACCACGTTTCTGTTAAATATCAAGAACAGGGAGTTCTGGACGCCTTTTTTATTTCATTTGTGGATCTGTCATTTATCCCTCCTGACAGGAAGTGTTTTAAATGTGCATTTATAAGAGGGGAAAGAGTTTATTTTATTTTATTTTTTATTTTTTCGTCCAAAGCTAATGCACCAGCTGTTTCCTCTTTACATATCTGTGTGTGTTGCAGAAGAAGGCTGCTGCTCTGCAACACTCGTATAATTACATAACCTGGGATGTGGAGCGATGGGGGGCAGGGGGGTCTCGTGTCGCTCTGCTGCCCTTGTTGCCATGGATACTGAGCAGGAGGCCAGGCAACAAGCAGCAGCATCTGTGATATGAAGTGTACAGACACAAACTCTGCGTTTAGCAGATGTTCATGCAGCGTTTGGTCACGTGTGAGAGGAGGCTGAGCGGACGGAGGTAGGGCTGGAGAAGAGGGTGATAATAAAGTCCCAGAGTTATTAGTTGTATGGAACAGAAGAGATGCTGCACATTGCCAATCAGCAGGCTGAAAAAACACAACATCATTTAT
The DNA here is from genome assembly GCA_903067095.1 of Girardinus metallicus. Lineage (NCBI taxonomy): Eukaryota > Metazoa > Chordata > Actinopteri > Cyprinodontiformes > Poeciliidae > Girardinus > Girardinus metallicus. The sequence continues at coordinate 177,411 of CAEGAE010010244.1, forward strand.
TGTTGCTTCAACATAATTAACCGTTCCTACAATAGCAAAGGGAAGCAAATTATTTTTAAAATCGTCTTTGTGATGTTTCAAATTTATTGCCTTATTCTGCTGCATGGAGCATAGGAAAATTAGGTGCTGCCCCTCCCCTACATGTTGCTGGCCACTTTTTCCTCGCTTAAAAGAACGGTAAGAGTTTTTACAAAAAAAACCACAAACAAATCTGGTCTAGACACTGAAACATGAAAATAAAAACAATATTCACCAGGTGTTTGCTCTATATTTTCATTACATATATGTGTCTAAATCATATTGTAGATATTTTTAATCTAAATATAATGAAATATGGTTATTTACTTTAATTTTTTAGGTCTGTCATGATAAAATGTCCTAGAACTTATCGTGATAAATGATAATATTGTAGCCTAGAGATCATTTTCAAGCAATATGATCTTCAAAGATTAATAAACTTTAAATTCTAATAAACATTTAACACATTTTAAATATGCAAAATAAATAAAAAAGAAGCAACAAATAAAATAAATTATGATGTCTCTATAAACAAAAAAAAAGGCTAGTTGAGACCAAATCACCAGACTAAAGACTTTTATCATCAAGTATTTGGTAGAAAGAGAGAAATAAAAAAAGAGAAAAATCATATATTTATTAAGCGATTAATTGATTTATTACTGTTTGTTTCATTTTGTTGATCTAATATTAAGTGAAATCTTGCATTTCTGAGGCGACGTGTGTTTTTGATGATGAAACTCAGCGAGCACATGCTCACACCTTGCGTTACGTGTCCCCCAGCTGCTGACCGACGGCGGCTCTCCCTGATCAATCCCCCCACCCAACCCCCAACCATCTAATCCCGCCTGCAGAGGCTGTAATCTACTCTGGAGCTGCGGCCGGCTAAATGTGGGGAACGCTGGCCACGCAGTTAGCGCTTCTGTCTGGAACATCCCGGCCTAGTTTAGCGCCCATCTCCCTCCTCTCACCTCTCCACCACACACACACACACACACGCCGCCTGGAAACTCTGACACCAGATCCTTTGGGGCTACATGCGTATGTTTGTTCTCCATAGATCATGTAACATGGCATTTCTGGATTTCCACCGGTGGCTCCACGAGCCGCCTGTCGTCATGCCAACAGCACTGTGGAAGTAAATAAACCATTTACCAGGTGGTTTGTTTGTATTGATTCATTTTTAAGTCGATAAAAAGCATAACAAAAGCCAAGTGATGGTGAAAATGTGTGCCAATATATGCACAGATGACTAAATTTAACCTAGAACATAATTTTATTTACTGTCAAGATGACAATTGCTGCATTTTGATTCTATAAAAACAAACAAAACTGAATAAAATTTAATCAAATTAATTATTTTTTTTAACTCCATTCCACTAAAGTAATGATTTTAGGTCTGAAACAAGAAAAAAAAAAAGCTTAAATTTATTTGTGGAAAATATAAAAAAGAAAAAGAAAAGAGAGGCTTAAAGGTGGATTGCAAAAATTAAACAAGTTTGCAGATACAAAATTTTAATATTTTTTTAATCTCTGAGTTAATTTATTCCCTCGTGTTTGATTTTATTTTTCAGAATTTTACATTTTAGGATGCAAGTTAAAAAGTATAACTAAAAACAGGAAAAAAATGAAACAAACTGTTACTATATAATTGGCAGGGCCTTATTTCACCCGCAGTACACGGTGTGCTGAACCACTTCCTGTTTGAGTTAATGAATCTAATGGGGTGAAAGAATTTATTGTTATGCTGGAGGTTTAGTACAGAATGTCTCCTACACTGTGGAACAGGTTTTCTCAAGCTGAGGGCTGATTGGCCAGAGCGGGGAAATATACAGGAACAAGAAATGAAGGGAAGCTAGAAAGTGATCGCTCACAGATGAAATAAAGCGGGAGATAAATAAAGGCACAAAAAAATGTCCTGGGGCCATTTCTATGTAGGTAGAGAAAAGGAGTGTACATTTTCATGAAGAAATAATAATTCCTAGTTTGAAAAGTTGCAAATTTGCTAGAAAAACTTGAAAAATTGTGACTTTTGAAATGTATTTTTTTTTCTTGAAAATGATTAAGGATAATCTGAAAATTTGTATTTTTGTACAAAATTTGTCAAACTGAAATTTCCTTGTTTTTTCCCCAAAAATTGAAATTAATCTAAAACCATCTGAATTTTTTCTAGATCTTTTCAAACTCTGATATTTCCTTGTTTTTTGTAAAACTTTCTTTGCTTGTTTTTTTTTTTCAAAAAGGATTTCTCAGATTAATCTCAGTTTTTTCTAAAATTCTTATTTACTTTTTAAAACCTGAAATGTATTGTTTTTCTAGGAAATTTCTGAGATTTTTTAAAACTTTCTTTTTTTTCCAGAACTTTTCAGACATTAATTTCAAAATATCAGTTTTTTCTAAAATTTCTGTTCTACTTTTTTAAAATCAGAAATGTTATTGTTTTTTCTAGATTAATCTCAAAATTTCTGAGCATTTTCCTAGTACTTTGGACTATTTAAAATCTGAAATTTCCTTGTTTTTTTTCATAGATTAATCTCTAAATTTCTGAGTTTTTGTCTAGAAAATTTACTCCATGTCGTCATCTGGATCACACACTGAAATGCGTGTACTGGAGCTCAGAAATACGTGGAAAACGCTCTGTGCAGCGTCCTCTCAGCAATGACATCATTCACGCTACAACCGAGTGGATGACGTTGAGGTTGGGGGTGGGTCAGAGGGATTTGAAGAGATGGATGTGGATGTCTCTAATCTGGTTTGCAAATTCCTAACGCACGCTCCGTCCATGTTGACGGGGCGCGCTCTGCGACCCGTGGCAGGGACAGATGGTGGGTTGTCAATGCAGCGACGTCGATATGTGCATGAGGAATGGAAATTGGTGTGGCGAGTGAAGATATGCCGGGGTGGCAGCTGTTTAACCCCTCCCGCCCTTTTATTACAGCCTCAATGCTCTGGAAAGTGGTCATCTGCCACTCCAGCCATCTTACCACTTTTTTAAAATCACATCCATCCTCTGGTGCTAAATTCTAAATATTAATAAATTAAACTCCAGCAGCTATGATCCGCAGCTGATTGAGATTATCCTGGACGTGGAGATGGAAACAGAGACGGCTGACTTTGCTAATCTGGGTCTGGTACAGAACATCCACCTGGCTGAGCCGCGGCTAGCCGCGGCCCTCAATTGGAGAGCAGAAGTAAACACCGCAACAAGGTCACATGGGTCGAGTGGCGCAAACAAACCCTTGTTGACCCCAATGCCAGCCGCCTTAAATCGACATAATAAGTGGGAGTTTTTACGTCCAGGTGTAAAAACTCATCACTGGACAAAGTGGTGGCCATCTGCGCTCGGTTACGGCTGATTCGTTTGGGGTCCTTGCCCCAGTAAGCCACCCAGCCAAACTGGATTTCCCATCCGCAAAGGAGTTTAGTTGGAACAAAAAGCTGCAGGGCTTTGGGTCAGGACGCCCAGCAGGACATCCGGATGCATCAAGCCGTCACCGCACAAAAAGCCCCAGTAGCAACAGAACGGAGCACCCACTAGACAAGCAATCAACTTGTCATCAGAGGCTTAAATCGGGCCGGAGCAGAACCAGTGTCTTCAAAGTAGAGCCTTAACAAACACCCCTCCTCCAACTGCTCTGCATCCAAAACCAAGCTCCATCCCCCCATTCCCCCCGCCTGTCTTACTTCTGGTAACAGTCTAATGAGGCAGAAGGGCAGCAGAGTGCACGTGCCATCCTGCCCATTATGCACGCATTCACTGGTTTCCTCTCCCACAAGCAGCAAACCGCTGGAAAAACAACAGCCTGCCATAGGTCTGAGGGAGACGGAGGCGCTCTGCATGCGTACGTGCAACACTCCTCATGTATGTACTTTCTTTCTTCCTCCCTCTCACTCGTCAGGGACAAGCTTTATGAGTGCAGTAAAAAATACTTTCACCCTCAAGGAAACATGAGCTGCGACACATGTCAACCATTTTACCAAAAGCTGAATCATAACTGACATGTTATGCTTTTCCAAATATATATACGTTTACAAATCATCTTGTAAACATAATTTATCATTTTATGACACATGCATTCTGCATCTAGCTACGATACATTTGATATTATTGCTTTAATACAGTCAATTCTTAAAGTTTTTATGTTATTTTTGCAATAAAAACACTACTAACACTGTAATTTTCAGTGCTTATGCAGAATATTTTGTTGGTAGGGTTAAGTGAGCAACAACAAGTGGGGGAGGGGCGGTGCTGCGACTGTTAGGGAAAAAACCTTGAGAGAGCAGAAATGAAGGATTTCAAGCTCAGATTGCGTCTTATAACTAGACTTTGCTGCATTCCACCTTGTTTACCAACGTCACTGACTGCGCAAATATGAAGAACTTAGGCATGTTTTTCTCTACCATGTGCTAAAAATGAAGCAAAATTCATTCTGTGGAGAAATAAAAGACAATATTCTAAAAAAAAGGGACCTCCTTCATTGAAAATTTTCAGGAAAAGCAAACCATGACCTTCAGTGACATAATGACCAAGCACTCTCATGCTGGGGTTCAACACACCGATCCCCCTCCCCAAACTCGACCCTGTACGTGCTCACAGGCAGTCGCGAGGTCTCCTGGGACTGCTTCTTCCCCAGCTCTAGTTGGCTCACAGGGATATTCTGGGACGGAGTATTGATCGCAGGACAGTGGGAATGGTGTGAGAGGGGGCGTTTGTGGAGGGCAACACATCCTAACGCCTGGCCAAGTGGGAAAAACAACAGCCGGAGATGACATGTCAAGAATCTGCAATTCTTACGATCAATTAATAGCCAAAATGTTTGCAATTAATCCCTAATAAACGTGAAGAGTTGTGCAGTCAGCTTGTATATTCCTGACATCTGCAGCAGCAGCAGCGCTGCTCTGTCATGGTGCTTGTTTACTTCCAAGCTCTCAGCCTGGTCACGTTTCACCACAGCCTTGCGTTGCGTTCACACGCACCACGGAGAAGACGGGAACACACAGTTCCGGCGCTCGCAAAAGCAGCAGGAAGAATCTAAAGAAGGTCTAAAAACAGCCCTTTTGTTTTGTGACGTTCCAACGTCGTGTTCATTTTTTTTTTTTCTTATAGGGAAATTTTGGAAGCGAGTGCAACTGGTGTTTGGAGTTCGGAGCCAATGAGAAGCTGCTGGAGTTTCCTCCTACTTATGTGCTTTGAAATCCACAGAGCTACTTTGAAGTCAGAGGAAATACCTTCAGCCTTTTTTCACTTCACTATGTGAGAACCAGTTGTAGTAGCTGTTTAGTGTAGCATTTGTTAGTAATAAAAACACTTCAGTTGGTATAAATGAAAGCCTTGAGTCAATTCATTCCCTACCCATACTACACTCTGTAAAAAGTCCCTAATTAAATTGATACCAGTTGACTCTTGTGGAAAACTAGACCCAATTAAACCCAAACAACTCATCATAATTATCAGTTTAAATGTTACCAAGATTGGCAATAAATCAACCCCTGCAAGTGTCTCCAATTGCACCAAACTTTTACTAGAACAAAGAAATATCAAAAGAGTAAAGACCGGCCTCCTTACTCACCTTTGGCAGTGGTTGCAGTCTCCTTGAACCCCAAACAGACGTAAGGTGTGTTGTGTAATCCATTGATGCCCCCTTTGCAGCTGCTGGTAGGTTTAAAGTCAACCAGATCTCCACATTTCTCCACATCCCTGTTTTCTAGTAGGTTCAAGGCGATGTAGTTCAGTCCAGTAGAGTAGCCGGTCGAGCTGTGGCGGGTCACGGGACTGCCGTACTCTTCGTCGGAACCTTCACTGCTGCGGGACGAGATGTTCTCCACCGAGCTCGGCCTCTTCACAGTGTCGCCACGTGCGAATGAGGGAAAGACCGGCATCACTGTGGCCGTGGAGGAGAAGGTTTCTGAGCTGTGGCGCCTTCGCCCTTGTGGATTGGCCCGGATGACCTTGGCAGAGCGGTCTGGGTCCACGATTGGGGAAGTTGCTGCTCCAAGCAGGAAGACCCCAATCCGTTCAGGAACACCTTGGTCCTCAAGAGACAGCCTCCTCTCCCTGCAGCTCTGGCTGCTGGAACACAGTGTTCAGAATAGCATGAACATACACAAACATTTTAATAACTCCCTCATGTATTTAGAACATAAACTGTGAGCCTTTACTATACACTTTATCCAATTTAGACCATATTGTATTTTCCTAAACGGCTGATTTGATTTTCTTCCCCAGAAAACTGAGCACATAAGAGGTTCAAGTCTGGACTGAAATAACTTTCACATAATCATTACATGAGTTTATATCCCGTAAGTTAAGATGCAATATGACCATAAATAATGCTGGAAAAGCACCACATTTCATCACATACCTTGAGTTCTGAGGAACAAGCTGTGGGGGTGAGCTAGTCATTGCAAATGTCATCTCAGTATAGTCATTTTTCACCTCATCAACAAAGCTTCGGGAGCTTTTCTCACACTCTACATGGTACACAACGTCGTCCTCTGAGCAGGGGCACGAGGACAGCTCAGGCAGGGTATCCAGTCGCTCGGCCGGAGTGTCAGCCCCCTTGGGCGAGTGTGAGCCCAACTCCAGGTTCATGTAGTCTGACAGAGATGACCGACCCGGACCCCCACCGCTGGATCCCAGAGATGAAGACTGGCTCTCTGTGGACACGGTGGACGGTGGGGACGATCTGTTGCCGCTGAAGTCGATGTTGATGTACTCGCCAGGGCTGCGGGGCTCTAAGGGCAGGGGATGCTCATTCATGCTGGGCAGGGTCCTCAGGGTGTCCAGAGACAGCCTGTTAGGTCTCCCCATCCTCCCTCTGTAAGACAGATTCTCTGCTCGATGATGCCTGACTGGGGAGGGGACTGAGGGGCTCAGCGGTGATGTTTGAACTGCACACGGCTGCATTACTGAATAATAGTCTGACTCCCCAGTCTTCTGCCTTGAACTCTGTGGGCTCATCAACACATACTGGCCACTGTCTTCATTCTTGGATGACTGAAGTTTTGCAGGCAGTGTGAGGGAGCCCGTCTGGTAAGCCGGTTTAATTGACGCTGGTTCCCCAGCGAGAGAGCTTAAGTAGTAATCAGGAGGGCTCTGCAGAGAGGGTGGGTTTCCAGGTGACATGTTCATGTATTCGCCATGTCTGTCAGGACTGTCCATGGAGGATTTGGAGCCGCACCACATTCTCATGTATCCGCTGTCTTCCAGAGAGCTGCTACAGGGAGAGTTGGCCTTGTAGCCATTGGTAGCTGCCTGGGGATGCACCCTGGGGTTGACAATCTGCTTTGGTGCTGAGACACACATGGGGCTCATGGGTACATAGTTATCTGTCTTGCCAGACTGAGGTGCTACACCTGGCGTCATGGGCATGTAGCCATCATCACCAAGGTTGCTACTGGAGCTCCTGGATGAACCAATTTCTATGTCCCCATAATCCTCAGGATAGCATACTTTGGGTGAAGCAGAGTGGGAGTTTTGCCCATGGGCCATCCTCATTAGAGTGTACTCATCCAAGGAAGCAGAGGACAATGGAGTCACCACCTTCTGTTGGCGTGGTGTGGTGAGGGAGTGTGTTCGCTTCCTGTATGCCTTGTCACAATTCTGACTCTCGATACCACAGCTGGTCCTGCTGCCGTTGGCCCCCTCCATTAGCATGTAGCCGCAGGGGTCGCTCAGGTCACGGGATGGAGGTGTGCTGGACAGGGAGTCAGGAGTGTCACTGCGTGTCAGAGTGAGAAACTTGTGTTCACCTGGGCTGGAGCTGAAATCATCACAGAGAAGGAAGCCAGTGTCGCTGAGGGAGCCAGATATGGAGGCGCTGCAGCTGAAAGGACGTCTGGCTTTGTCTGGAGTTGAGATCCTTGTTCCTCCCCTCGGAGATGAGCTGATGGGGCTGGAAGCGGCAGGAGGAGAGTTGGACATTGGCATTGAACGACTGTGATGGAGATTGGATGCAGACTCCAGTATCCTGCAGGTGCGCCCATTGCTAAGGGTGTGAGACCTCATGAGATGATTTCCAGAATTGGGACTGGTGGGACTCTCACCCACTGGTATGGACATGGACACTGGCCGGGTTACGCTTCCATCTCCCTCACTGGCCGTCCTTATCCGACAGGATGTGAACTTCCTCCCTGGGGATGTGGCAGCCATGCTGTCGGTTCTGGATCTCCTCACCAGCCCGGTCTGACTTGGGGGGAGGTTGTTGAGGTTGCGTCGGGTGGGCACAGAGATGGGGTTGGTGCTGGCTGACTGGCTTTTGCTCCTCGGTCTGAATTCAGAGAGCTCCTTCATCGCCTTCATTGCCTCCAGGATGGTCTCATGGATGTTCTGCGCTACCACTGAATCCTCTGCCTGCATCCAGAACTCCCCTGGCCCGGTTACTGCTGATCTGCCCACCTCAATGAAGAAGAAGCTGTCCGAGTGGCCACATCTCCTGATGTTCATGAGCTGGAGGTTGACAGCTGGTGTCTCAGAGTTCAGCTTGACGAAGCTGATGTTTCGGCTGGATAAACACAGCCTGTAGACTCCGGTGAGGTTTTTGATCTGACCCAAGCCTCTGGATTTCAAGTTGACCTGCCACACCTCCTTGTAGGTAGCTGTTGCAGGGGTAAGCTGTCCGTAAGAGGTCTCCTCAAACCCAACTAAAGAGGATGTGGAAGCAGGGCTGTCAAACACTTTGCTCTCTGCTATTAAATCAGACAGAACGGTGTACCAGCTCTCCTGCTCCTGCTCGTTTTCTGCAGCCACAGCAAAGTATTCGTCCTTGGTGTAGAGGGCGATGAGGTGCTTGTGTTTGGCATCGGCGCGTTTGTTTACGCACAGACAGGAGTCCAAAGTTATGACGCGTTTGGCGGCGGACTTATTTCTCCATTTCTTCTCGCTTTCATAATACTCCAGCCGTGCGGGACAGCGCTCCGTGGGCTCCCGGAGCACGAAAAAACGCCTGTGTCCGTGTTTCTGCTTCCTCAGGTAGCCGCACTTCTTTACGTCATTCGTCCCATTAGATAACAGGTGTCCTCCCGTCGCCGGAGGACTTGCCATTTCTCCGGAATAAGAGGGAAAAAAAGCTCACAGTAAAAAGAAAAGACCGCAAAACGTTACCCGTTTACTATATTCCACAGCGGACAAGAAATCCCGCTGCGGTAAAAACAACAGCAGTGCGCGTAGACCAGTGGCTGCTCTGATGCTGGAGAAAAACAACATGTGACGCTGCTGCTCTAAAAACAGAATAAAACACAGAGTCATAGGGGGCGGGGCGGGGCGTCACGCAGGAGCACCATAGAAAAAGATAAGAAGAAGTCGCCTTACAGTGCTTGTCCCGTAGGAAAGACGCGCCAGCCAGTCCACCATATTGTGAGTGGCAAGTTCTCCCAGGAAACTGTATTTTCCTTGTAAAAGTCGGCCTAATAAGAATTACGTTCATAAAATTTTGATCAACCATTGTTGTATAAAAAGATTTTAGAACTAAAATTAGCATTTCAGAGCATTGTAGTTCTAAAATTATTAGAACTAAAAACAAGAATATGAATGCATATATAAATGTATATATATATATATATATATTTATATATATATATATATACGAAGCATTCAAAAGACCAGGCCTAAACAATCAAAAAGTGGCTCAAATATTCACATATTATTGATCCACTGACCAAATTCCCATCAAATCACCAAACGCTTCTGGAGTTAGGAAATTCACCATCACTCACCATTTAGTAACTCTGGACCTCCCATCATGCCTTGCTGCTGTTGAGGTGGCGGCAGAGGCGCCTGTGGCTGAACGGTCTCCAATCCGAGGAGCGAGGAGGAGGAAGATGAAGAGGACATTGAGGAGGAGGAGGAGCAAGGCGGAGGAGATGTGGGAGGACACTGGGAGCTTTGGTTCGGCACTGCAGACTGGGAGCTCTGGGAAGATTCAAAAACGGAAGAATTTGGAAACAACGTTTTTTCCTAAAAACACAATTAATAGTTATAAATTGCACTCTAGACCACTGGTAACCAGAAGAAACTCCAACCAGTGAGAACGTTGGAGGGAACTGACTTACAATATCCAATTGTTGATTTATTCTGGATCCAGTAACACTGAAATGAACCTACCTAACAGAAAAGCTCTAATAAAGTTTGTATGTCAAGTTATCAGCCTACCGCTCAGTAGGAATCATTTTGTTTTCGAATGTCAAACTGTCAAAAACACTGCATTATCTTAAGTATTTATGATAAATGCAAGAAAATCAATGAGACCAAACAGTGAAGCAAAAGAAAAACATGTTGAGAAAAAAGCGACCAATGTTCAAAGAAACACAATAAAACAACCACAGGAAGACTTTCACTCTGGATAAGAATAGCTATGCTTGCATCTGATCCTGTTATGACACGTTATGACTTAGGGAAACACTTTACAGATTTGACAGATAAGTGAGAAGATCTGACACTGCAGAGGATGTGAACAGCTGCTCTGCCTCCATGTGATGAGGAAAGCTGTAGCTGCGCGAGGGAAACATTAGCCTTTGTAAGGTCATTATTCATTCCGCTCGGGATTTGAACCTGCAGTGCGTTAGATTTGACAGAAGTGTCACTGGCACGCTGCGGGAATCCGGTGCACGGTTTCCAACCCAACACATCAAACCAAACGTTGCGAACATTAGAAGCTGGTTTGTTGGAATAAAGAGGGAGAGGAGTGGTAACTGCGCCACTGGATGCAGATGAAGCAGCAGAACACTTCAAACAGTGAAAATCAGAGTAAATACTTCATAGAAATGTTTAGATCAGTTTCATGTTTGATCTGTCCCACACAGATCTGGTCATCCAGTGAGAAAGTGTAGATGGACTAAAAATAAATATTTTGCTTTTAATGTTTTATTTTGACAGCAGATAGTTTAAATTTTATTTGATAAACCTCAAACAATTATTCAGTGAAGTATTCAAACTATCATCACAATTACTGAATTATTTAAAAAAAAAAAAAAGTTATTATTTCTCTTTCTGATCAAGTTTTCTGACTTCTGATGAAACATCGGTGCAGCACGTCTATTCATAATTTTTCAAGATCATCCATGTTGTCTGCCCTGTCATCATTATTTTATTGAAATCAGTTTCTACTGTGACTTTAAAGATGTTTTTTTGTATTTTTCTTTGTCTAAAAGGCAAATTATGTAGAACATGATTGATTTGTAAAAGCAAGAAAAGGGTAATACATTCAAGTGGGTAAATAATTTTATAGGCACTTATTTTCCGTAGAACAATAAACTAACATCATCATGGAGGGTTAATTGTGTCTTCTGAACCATTTTTGTAATGATTTAGCCACATGTTTTGGATCATAATCCTGCTGAAAGAGTCAATGAAATCGCATTTTCAGTTTTCTGGCAGAGGATGGCAGATTTTCATTTAAAATGTCCTGGTAATTCAAAGAGTTCATAATACAAGGCACTCTAGCAAGTTTACTAGGGCTGATTGTAAAGAAACAGGTCCACCGCATCACAGTTTACCTACCATTTTGTTACCAAAAAGCTCCATAGCAATCTAATCTGACTGTCATGCATGGTTCCAGTAGTAGCAGAAAACTTTACACATTTCCACTTGTGAAGAAATTGCTTTTTCCAGACCTGACTCCCACACAACCAATCGGCGTGTAGAGTGTGGTTGCTATGTAGATCTGGTGACTCTTTTCTGCAATTCTTCTAGTTTTAGAGATCAACACACATAGATCTTACTTGAATGGCATGTTTTCTTGTCTTTCCTATTATGAGGCATTACGAAGAGAAACAAGCCTCTTCATTATACCCTATGTATACCACAAAGAAACAGAAAAGTCATGGATCACATATAGAATGTTCTATTCTGTTCATGTTGAAAAAGTAAGATAGGAATTACATAAACTGCTTCAGCTACTCTTTTTATAAAAGGAATTTATGCACACAAAAGAATCATTTTTCCCTTTGAATATAAACACTCAAACTAAAGGTCTGCTTTAGCTAAGTTTTTCAGTGAAATAATGTTTTACCTAAATAAACGTTTGTTTTAAGTTTCCTTTGCTTTTATGCATTTTAATGTCAAAAAGCAACACCGTACTGCTCAATGATGATTACTGGTACGGTATGGGTTGGTTATACTGGATGCTTTTACAATAGTAACAGACAAAATAGCCTACCAATCCGCCGTACTGCTCAGTGGAAATGAGTCAGTAGTTCGAACACACCTTCAGTGGTTTCTATGTGTCATAATCCTACCTGGGAGGGTATTTGGGCGCTGGTTGAGCTGGGCCCGTTACTGTGCATGCCCATCCCATTCTCAGTCAGGAACTCCTCCAGATCCATGTACTGCAGCTGGAAGAGGCCTCCATCGCATGGAAGGGTCCTTTCCCACAGCAGTGGCCCCAGGAAGGCCGACTGGGAGTTGGGTCGCAGCGGGCCGGAGCCTGGGGTCCCTCCCGTCCCGCCCGGGCCTCCATTGTTGATGCCCAGCGAGTCTTCATCAGAGTCCTGCGGCTTGTCTTTGTCTGGAGGAAGAGAAGGAAGGACATTTCAGAAAACAATCCAATGAAACTGATTGTGTTTGACAAGTAAAGGTCAGAAAAATGATCTATTCTCCGAGTTGCACTGCTGGGATTTATTTGGTTAAATAAAATCTCAAAATCAGCTCTATTCTGACAAGGTGAGATGAGTTGGAACTATTATGTTGGAAAAATGGAAACAGAGCAATTAGACACTGAATACATTTAACAGAGACTCTAATTACAAAGGCAGAGGCCTGATTATCTCCTCCACTGAGATCTAATTAGTTTGTTCCTCTTAAACTGCCCTCTAACCACGACGTGCAATGATTTATCGATGTTCCTATTAAACACTAAACAAAGGCCTGTTGAAGCAGTGCAGTAAAATGTCATTTCACTTCACAGCTTCATCTTCCCCTCAACAGAACAGATGCAGAGTTGCAATAAGAATGCTTTAAAATCCCAGATAAAAGATGACAATGGTATCATTTTGCTAAGGAGAAAACAAAACACTCAACAGGTTTGATCTTTAGTGGGCAGAACACAGCGATGACACATTACCTCACACAGCCAAGCCTTTCAGTCGCTGATTAAATCCACTCTGCGCTCAACAAAAAAAAATCATCATACCAAGATTTTGCTCTTCTAGTTGATTTTTTTCTGTGCATTTTTTGGTTTAATGTCAGATTAGTCATAATTGTTCAAACAGGTTGGTAGCAGTGTTGCCTTGCAGCTAGAATGTTCCTAGCATCTTTCTGCATGTAGTTCACATGTTCTTCATGTACATGCATTGGTTTTCTCCAGGCACTCCGGCTTCCTTCCACAATCCAAAAACATAAATGTTATGTTTATTGGTCTCTCCAAATGTGCCTTAGCTATGTGTGTGTGTGTGGGCATGGTTGTGTGTCTCTGTGTTGTTCTCGTTTTTGTGCACTGTCCATGGTCCTGAAACATTATGTATTATATGGAATATATGAATTTAAATGACACAAATACGTCAAGTCAAGATACTAAAATATCCCTGTGAAAGAAATCTGAAATTCTGATGCTGAATGTTTGAACCGAACTGAAACATGATTTAACACACACTTTTAAACAACTAGGTTATTGTGCCATTTTTATTGATCTTTTTCTTTATTTTTCTTCCAAAAAACTGTATGTTCTTCAGCTCAAAAGTTCAGGATAAATGTAAAAATATATGTGGAAAAGATTATGAGGTTATGAATATTTTTATTATGGTCTCATTTTTTGTGGAGACTTTCCACAGCTAATATGCTACACTAAGACAAGAAAATATAACACTTCTACAAGCAGCTGAGAAATTTGTTTCCACTCGTTTTTTTTCCTCTCCTTTTTTTTACTTGCTTTTTTTTCCCTCGCTCCCCAGAAGCACTTAGCTGTAATCATTAAAAGGCATCTAAAAATAAAGTTGACCAGCCCCAAACTTTGACCCCACAGAGAGGCAGCGAGACCGATGGAAAGACAGATGCGGGCTTGCCGCATCAATAAACCATCACCACAAAAAAGGAAATCCTTCACATTACACATGGAGGGCCAGGAAAATGAGTCAGTAAATAAATACATGGAGCAATGATGTCATACAATGGTTCTCTGTAAGTGTTACTCTAAAGAATGGCAATGTCACCACTGTATGCAAATAAATGGCACACTAAATTAGAAAGGTGATGGAATAATGAAAGAGCTTATTTAGAAAGGAAGAAAGGGGAAGAAAATGGGGCAGGATAGAATGACTGTGGAAGAGTCTCTCAGCAGCCAAGAACTGAAGAGCTTTAACACGTGAGTGAATACAGCTGGAAAACAGCTGCGGAGGGACGGAGAGAAGGGGAAGAGAGGACAGAGGCCACTGTGTTCGTTCTAATCTCTCCACGGCAGCATCTTTACCACCTGCCTGGCAGCTTTCTCAGAATTTTTCTGAATTATTCCACAGAGAGAAGAGAAACACCAGGATGGGAAATTAAACATGTCACCAATGGCAGGATAACAAACTGATAACAAAAGGAAGAAGGGATTGCTTATACGTGTTAGCTTTTGTTTAAGCAATCACTTTCGAGATTGGTCTGTTGTTTGTTTTGATTCCATATCTCTGACTGAGAAATTCCTCCTTTCTTGATATTTTGCTTCTAGTGTGACTTTACTGCAAACTCAAAGGGTAGTTATAGTGTTATTTAATATGCATTTATTGACTTTTTCCAGTATTTCTATTCTAGTTTCCAATGCAAATATCTTCATGCACTTAAGGCAAACTTAATCCAAACTAAGACAAAACTAACTTACAAGTAACTTTTCAGCAAGATATAGAAGCTTGTTTTAAGTAAGAAATTCCTTATAACTGATGAAAAAGTACTAGTTCCAATGGCAGATTATTTCCTTATAAAATGGGAAAAATATCCTGTTATAAGCAAAATAATTTGTCACCTAAACTAGTTTAAGTGACAACTAGTACTAGTAAACCTGAGATATGGTACTGCATAAAAATATGAGTAGATAAGCAGTTTCCGAAATGCTCAATGTTAAGTTGTACACTATCTGGGTTAAGTGTCTGCTAAGCAGGTATACCTAATAAAGTGGCCAGTGAGAGTAGTTTCAGAGGGCACTTTAAAAGGTCATCAGAGAGCCTTGAGGAATAATCAAAACAATCAAATGAACTCTGACAGCTTGGACTGAGGACATACAGATGGCAGAATGGTTTAATATTTTTGCACAGTGCTGTAATTGAAGGCATAAAAGCCTGCATGTCATCACAATCAAAGATGTGTTTAACTATTTATATGAAGAAGGTATTTATAGAAGCAGATGTCTTCAGAGGAACCCTGCAGGGTGTTTTTTCTCTAACTCCAGGTCGCAGGTGCAGAATGATGATCTAAAAGTTACTCAGAGGCACCTGCTGAGCCTGCTGCACTTCTTTACTCTATTAAGTTGAGCAGAAATGTTTTCTTTACTATTAATAAATTATATGCAGCAATTAGCATGGTGTCTTTGAAATATTTAAAGTCCCCAGATACGATTCACACGTTGTTTTGTGGAACTCTGAGCAGTTAAATAATGAGAACACGAAGAGGAAAGTCCTCTTTTTTTGTTGTATTGAGTAGCATCAGCATGTGTTTCATTTATTATTTTCCATTAGATTTCATCACTTTATAAAGTTTCTTGCTGTTTGCAGAAGAAGCTGGAACACTTTGTAATTTGAAATATTTAAAACACAGCAGTGCCACTGTGCTGCAGCAGTAGGAGGTCAGGGACATTTAAATTGTTTAATGGTTGTAAAAAAATAAATTGGCCAATCAGTGCTTGCTTTTATACAGTACCCTTGTAACCAGCAGCAGCATAAACCTAATAAATTAAGAAAATAACCCAAAACCAACTGTACAGAAAGTCATCTCTATAAGGTAGATTTAGTATTTCAGCTACATTATCATCTACTACCATCTACTTCAGCAACAGAGGGCAAGTAGATGGTAGGAATATGTGCAAAGAGGCACCTTTAATTTAAGCAATAGTGACACCTTGAACTAATGTGGACAAATCCTTAAAGTGCACCAGGGCTTAAACTGAATGTAATACACCAGAAAGAATGGGAAAGAGACTGGAAAGATGGATGATTTGAATAAATCTAAGTAAGACATTCAAGAAAAAAGAGTGAGAAAACAAGAAAGACAGAAGAGATGAATGACTTTGGAGAAGGAGGCACAGTGAGGAGACTGAAAAGAGGAAAACAAACCCTGAGAACATGTAAATGAGCAGAGGGAGTCTTGGGGAGTGAAAAACAGAGGGATCAGGCCAGAAGAGAGCAAGACAGAGGAAAAAACTCAAAGATGTGTGAGAGAGAGGGAGATAAATGTGTGAGATGGAGTGGGTGTTTGCGAAGGCGTCAAACAAAGCTAGCCAGGGGCGGAGGGGTAAAAACACAGTAGAAGAGTCCACTATGAACAGAGGAAGGGGAAGGGCAACAAGATCCACAGGCAAACTGGAAAAAGAAAAGCCTTCCTTGGTTTGCCCCTGAATGCATCACCTATCAGCAGAGAATGCAGCACGCGCTGACAGCGAGGGTAGTGGGAGCCTTTCAGATGCTTTCTGGCTCCTCGGAGAGCCTGTCAGCTGTGCTCACCATCATCATCCTCCTCCTCATGCACAGAGGAGATAAAAAATCAAGAGGAAAGAGCGGCAGCTGCACCAACAAACCACCAGGGGTCGCCAAATTGCGCTGGGCAACTTTTCTTTTGTTTTCCTACATCTGTGTGTGTTCACTTTTCACTACTCTTTGTAAGGACTCGATTTGCAGGACGCCACTAGTCTAAAGACGGCCGGTTTTGTGACACAACTTTTGCTGTTTCAAAAGATAAGAGTTGAGATGTTTTGCAAAAGAAGAGTAATCAGCTGGTGGATCAATGTAAACTTAAAAAGCCACCGTATCAGGTGTGTGTGCATGTGCATGTTTTAGCAGCTATGACATCTCTACAGTCGGAGAGAACGGAGAGGCAGCCTGGTTAATATTTTGTCGTGGCAGCTGGTGCATGGGAAACAATTCAATTCCTCTCACTAACCTCTTTCTAAACAGTCAGGAGAATCAGACTCAACAGAAACAACCGCTCTTTTTTTCCCCTCATTCTCATCCAGATCAGTGCATTTCACCACCAAATGCAAAACAAAAGTCTCTAAAAAATCCAGCAGGCCTGCAGACAGAGGGCTGAAGGGAAACCAGTGTGCATGTGAGTGTGTTGAGTAAGCAGCTCCTCTGTATTTTACAATCACACATACCCACACAGTCACATGCACACACACATGAATAATCCCCCAGAATATTCCTTTGAGAGACTCTGCAATGATTAATGCTTGTTTGCATTTCAGATCAGAACACAACCAGGTAATTATTTTTCCAAATCTGCAAAGAAGAATGGCAAAAGTTAAATGTTGAAATCCAAAACTTTTTATTATAGTCTTTGCCTCAATTTAAAAAGTAGAAAATTAGTGGAGAGTGGATTTTAAATTAGGCAAATGAAACATGAGAAAATGCAAAAACATTTCTTACTGCTCTTTACAAATCTACAGGCCTTCCACAGGTGAGCAAAATATATACTATAAAACTGAATTTGTTGAAATATTTACCGCCAGTTAAATTATTTACATTTTTATATAACATGTTAGCTTGCAAGTATAATTTTCAATAGCAATTTAACTCCAAAGACAATAACTGGTGTTCAAAGAAAAATTTAAGAAAAGGTTTAACACCATTAACGTTGAATTTTTGGCTAAATGGAACAGGAAGTGCTTGTTTTCAAGAGCGGAAAACCGTTGTTGTAGAGGCGTGAGCTTAACAGTTAGAGAGTAAAGTGTTGGAGGTATGCTAAGTCCATTTTGTTCTGAAACAACCCAAAGTTATTAATAACAAATCTCTGACTATTATGAAGCAGTAATAGCCAAATTGGGGAATGTCCCTGACTAATAAATCAAACGCATCCTTAATACGCACAAACGTTGCAGTCTTTGGCTTTAGTTGTACTTGATGAAAGGAACAAAAACATTCAAATTTGAAAACTGCTGCTAACTCCTTTTACTGGCATATATTGTTAAGAAACAATGTGGAGAATGGTTATATGCTGTGCATAAGGTTACTATAACACTATGCACATTAAGTCTCTCATATACTGCAGTGACTCGGAGGGGACAAAATATATCATTTATTCAAATAATTTAGACTATTCATGAGACTCTAGTTCCTGACATCTGGCTAATTTAGCGACAGCATGACTGCTGAAATCACACAAATCCCTGCTCTTTAAAATAAATGACGCATATTAGTAGTTGTCAGGAAAAAAGGCTTACATATTTCATAGAATAAATTCAAATGTCTCAGTAATGTGTTGAGACTGTGTTTTTTATCATTTATTTTAATGTGGGAGGTTAGACCAGCTAGCTGAAATTATTTTAAACACAAGTTTAGTTTAAAGAGTAAAATTGGTTATAATTCAATAAGATTTTTTTTTTTAGTGGTTAAATATTCAGAATTCAGAAATATAAATTTAAACTTTCACATATAAATAAAATAAATGCAAATTGTTACAACTGTTTTTGTTAGATCCTATCACGCTTCTTTGGATCCATTTAATGCATCATATAAACACCTCATATCGCATCCAAGCATCACTGTCAGATGTTGGAGAACTTTTTGTTCCTGTTTCCTGCTGATTTCTGTGTGCTATCCCAGCATTGGCTCCCTGGTTGAGGTGTTTCCCTTTAGTACTTTCCATGCTTTTAGGAACCCCTCCTCTGCTCTCGCGTGCACCCACTCACCCTTCATCTCGCAGCAGTCCTTGGTGACCCTCTGGTCGGCCTTTATTGGCAGCTGGAGTAGAGACTTCAGGTTGGTCATGGAGGTCAGGTGTCCTCCTTGGGGGCCACTTCCGGCCGGGTTGCTGGCCCCAAACTGCGGGCTGGTGGCCCCTGCAGGGAGATCCGGCGGCAGGAGCTGCGTGAGAGGCCTTGACATAACTTCTAGGGAAAAGAAGGAGGAGGAAGAGGAGGAGGGGGTAGGTGGAGGGGAGCAACCTGCAGAGTTGGAGCTCAAGACCAAAATAATCCACTCAGAGATTGTAGTTAACGCGAGCGCCGTAAAAAAGGTGCGCAGGCAGGTGAGGCGTGCTTGAGATCTCCTCTTGAAATCCCGCTTTCCTCTCGGCCCATGAAAAATGTGCAAACAGAAATTAAAATTTAAAAACTGAGGGTGGTGGGGCGGAGGGGGAGGGGGGGTCTATCTCCAAAATGGCAGCATGCTGAGCAGGTTTAATTCATCCCTCTGGAGTTGCTGTCACCGCGTTCCTCTCGAAACAAACACCGCCGCACTTATAAACGATTGATCCAAGTCCTCTTCGAGCTTGTGGAAAGAAAACCGGTCCAACTCGGCTGTCAGCTTGACAGATTCCCTAAAAATTTCCCTCCAGATAGAAGCAACAAACAGTGACAGTAATAATAAAAGCAGAAAAGAAGGCGGCTGACTGTAGTCCCGTGCACTGAGCGAAGACAGATGATTAGAATCAGCAGAATATAAAGAATCGGCGGTGGGAAGCCTCCAGCGCGGAATAATCCATCAAATCTGAGGTGAAATGATCGAAATGATCCGATGATAGAAATAAAGAGAAATAAAGAGATTCCCCCCGAAAGAAAAAATAATAAAATCCAGTAGTGGAGAGAGCCAGCTAGATGATGGCTCTTATTTTCCTCTCTCTCTCGCGCTCCCTCCCTCTCTCACCTTCACGCGCACACACATACTCGCGCATTTTTTCCTCGGTTTTCGCTTTTCTCCCTCCGCCTGTCAGCTGGAACCAACACGGGCCGCTCGCGTCACGTCACCACTCACGGGGGAAAGGCGCTCGGAGGCGTGGATCGTTTGCATACCTTGGCCACGCCCATAACCCCAAAACCACGCCCCCGACGTACTTAAGCTCTACCCTTGCGCATTCACGTACACGGATAAGGTGGTAAATAGGAGGGTTTTCCTGCCAGGATGTTTAAAAAAAGCATTTTTTTCTTGTTATTGTTGTATTTATTTTTTATTTACATTTAACAAATATTTATTTATTCTATCTTTTAAATCGTTTTGCACATTTTTACATATTGGACTTTTTTCTAAACTGTTTATAAAGCAGAAAGTGAGGTGGCAACTTACATATTCATACTTATTCATTAATGCAACTCAGTTGACTTTGGAATACTTTTCTTTATGCCGTTTAAAGTTTTTAATTATTATTTAGTTAACATGCAGCAGAACGCCTGTGGTTTTCCATTGTATTTTCTCAGGGTGAGAGTTGAGAAGTCAACAAAACAGCAACTAAACAAGTCAAAATATGTTTGTATATCAGTTAAGACAATAACAAATATGTTTATAAATGTTTAGTTGTTTTGTAATTGTTTTATTTTCTTTTTCATTTCTCTTCTGTGTTAATATTTGATTTACAATTTCTTTTTCAAAAGTGCTAAGTTGATCTGTTTAGTTCTTAGCTATAGCAAACAGAATATTTACAAGTTATATGTCTGTAGATTCAGACTCTTTTTTGCAAATTGAATTGAAATGCATGCAATTTAAATTAATCATGTCCATTTCATTTGAATAATATATGATTTTAATAACAATTCAATAAAATTGAAAAAATAAACTATTTTTTAGTAAATTATTATTATTTTTTTAATGGAAAGACAAATAAAGGGAGTTGTGCATTACCAACAACCAGAGTCTCCACTAGTTTAGGGGGAAAAATTTAAATCAATTTACAAACACTAAACTCCTATGTATTTATGTTTCAGTATTCGTGGATACATTTAGATTTTTTTGGGAAAATGAACTATTAAAATAGGCAGTTACACGTGTTTTTTTGAGAGGGTCTCAAATATTTGTGGATTGTAGTTGTTTATGGACAGTTGTTGTCCCTATCCCCTGTGAATATCTGGGGTCCACTGTACTTTATATAGGAAATATTGAAAAATACATGTGGAGCACGCCACTTTTTAAAATAATTTTCTGCCAGGTAACTTATTTGGCCCAAATTTTTAGATATTATGAGCTGAATGTACAGCAGTCTAAAAATGATGGAAAAAAGTTTACAAAGGAAAAACATTTTAACATGTCTGACTTCATTATTAACTTTAGGAATACTTAGTATACAACATATTCTAAAATCTGTCCTCTTTCCAGGGTTTTTTTTCAGCCGTTTCTTTTTAACGGCAAATAATTTTTTTTCTCCAGTTTTCCTTGAATGCAACATAATTAACATAAGCTTGGCGCCTCCTTGAAGCTCCAGCCAATCGCGAGTGTTTGCTGGGTCGGTTGCGCTCCAAACATCGGTCCCTGAGCTGATTTTTCACTCCACCCCTATACTCTTTTCTCACGCTGTCAAGTAAACAGCAAGACACAAAGCCGAGGCAAACACCGCGGACTGAGAATATATTATGAATCAGACGCACGACGACGACTCTTTCACGTTTGCTTTTGATCCTTTAACTGAATATCTGTATCCACAATAACGAGTCAAAGAAAACAGATGCAGCCACTTCGCATGAGTGGAACAACACGACCTGGCAAATTTAACGCTGTCGAGGATAAAAATCAGTGATATACCCTTTATTCTAATTTAAAAAGACCGTTTGAGTGGCGCTCTGTGTGCTCCTCGCGCTCTCAACTCCGAAAAATCACATGTCCTTCGCACGCGCCCCAGCATTGCCTACCCGCTACAGCGTCGCACGGCCATTGGTTGAATCTGGGTCACTCGCAGCCGCTCTTAGCTTCCCATTGGTTGAAAATAGGTCAGAGTCCCCGCCCAAAGGTCCCCCTTGCTCTAGCCACGTGAGGTTTGTTTAGTTTTTTTTTTTTTTCCCTTTGGAGGCTCAATTAAAGATCACATTTACACGCTTGTCAACTTCCTCAAACTAAACGGTTTAAAACGATTTAACATTCAAATAAGACTTTACCGAAAAATAGAAAGTTGTTTGTAATTGTGATGTGATGTTTCTTAGAAACTATAAAGAAAAAAAACTTAAGTCTTGTGTATGATTTATAATTGATTACCTGTTGCATTTTGACTAAGTCGCATAATTTGATGATGTACAGTATATTACCATTGTTGTTAATGTTAATTTTTTTTTAACATATTAATTTTGTATCTTTTTGTATGACCCTATATATCAGACGCTGCTGTTACACCGGAATTTACCCTGTGTGAAACAATAAAGGATATTTCGATTCTATTCTAAAGTGCTTAAATAATGTTTAACGTTTACGGCAAAGTTTTTAGACACAATCCTTTGTTGTCTCTGAGAAAATTTGTGATTGGAAAACCTGAAGTTCTAAGAATTTCCAGACCAATACAGCAGCTGTTGCACCTGTTTTATGGGTCTCGGTGTCAAAATTATATTGCTGTTACACACTGTATGCATAAGGGAACATAAAATAAATAACAGGGCTTAAATAGTCTGCTTTACACAAACACCAGAGTTGAAATGTTTTACATCAACAGCTTTGTTTGATCTGACTTTCACAAGTTTCAAATTAAAATCCTATGGATTTCTTCGACGGAGCCACTACTGGCATTGTAAACAGTACCATCTAGTGGCTCATTATTGGTAATGCAGCACAAAAAAAAACTTGCTTTAGGCTGCATGATGGTGCAGACGTTTGCATAGTTATAGCTCATCAGGATGGAGGTCCTGGATTTGAATTCCAACCTTTTGGAGCATTTATGTTCTCCCCACGCATGCATGGGTTCTTTCCAGGTGCTCTGGGTTTCTCCAAACAGTCAGAAAACATGACCCTTAGATTAATTGTTCTCTTTAAATTGTACCTCGGTGTCTCGTTCTCCTGAGAATAGTGACCTGTCCAATGACCACTGGAAATGGGCACCAATTCAAAGACATTCTGAAATGACACTAGCAAATGCTAAATAAAGCAGCAATTTAATTCATATGCTGTATAAATTCTAAATGTAGCAATACTATAAAAAGTGAAAGCAACTGTTCTTTGACAGAGGCAATTAGATTTACCAGAATAAAACTTAAGAAAAGACATTTCAGGTGTTTATTCAAGGTTTTTCAACAACTCACTTTTAGGCAAAGGATAGTAATTTAGTCATATTACATGGTTTAGTTTTACAGAAAAAAAAAATGGATAAGCACTTCTGGACAGGATCTAAATAAGAACTATGTGTACACGTTTCTGTTACAAAAATGGAGCCAAACTGTATGAGCAGGTAAATGGAGTTTCAGGAAAAAGGAAGGGAGGGATGATCACATTGATACATATAATTATGATTTTACAGACAACGCCTCAATACGTCCCCTCCCACATTTAGAATAACAAGATAAATGAAAACTGGGAGTAAAAAACAGCAAATAATATTTATATATAATAAAATATAATACTAATTGTACAGTACACTTATTATTTCTGTTGTCCTTTTCATATCCTGAAAGAGTTAACAGCTTTAGTCATGTTTGTGTTTCATTCACACATTTTTTAAAAAAAGTAACAAAAGTAGTGTACAGTATAAAAACGGTTGACTAAGCTTTTGTGTTTCAGCTTTTCAGTAAATCACCTAGCATCAAGCTGTGCCACTTTTGTGAGCTACTTGGTATTAGATCCTAAAGAGATTAATTTATATTAAGGGGAAATATCTCAGCATAAAAAGTGAATCTGCTCAGTGTAATAAACAGAGCATTAAATGAAGACTACACAGTATAACTATGAATAATGTGATAAAGAATAAACTGGTATATCAATCAGTCCTATGATAAATATCCAATTTTTGTTGATGCACAAACACGGCAAAAGGAATTTAACACAAGACAAACATGATGGAAAGTACTGACAATTTTCAAACAGATGCTACAAAAAAAAAACATGATCTTTAGTTCCTTTACCTTTGAGGAACAGGAGGCAGATAGTTTGGGCGGTTTTGATTTTAGGCCTTTAGAAGTCCAAGTCATTTTATCAACCACCTCTGCTGTTCTACTGGGATTGTTTAAAGGCTTGTCCAGATAAGGGGATGGGGATAGTCTGGTAGTTGAACTAAATCTTCCCCTTTCAGTCCCCACCTTATTTTGTTAAAAACGTGCTAAGATCTTGGATTATTTAATAAAATATAAACATCAAAAAACAATCTAGTCTAAAAAAAGACAGTTTGTTTACTGACTGTACTCAGTCAGAACTGTTGATCTCTCAGGCTGGGCCAGACCCGGAACTGTCAGCGGGACTGGAGAGTGGTCACTAACCGACACTGATCTCATCCTTGTCAGCTCCCAGTTTTCAGCAACACTGCCAGTGCTTGCCCCCCGGCAGGAGAACCTGTGGCGGGCCAGGAGACATGGGTTCCAGAAGCGATGTTGGCATTTGTGGCACTGGAATGCAGCCTGCTTGAGATGGCGACTCCTGTGTTTCAAGGCTTTGTGTAATGAAGTGGTGCGTCGCCCACACACCTGGCACCGCAGGCGGGCATGACGCCCTGAGTTTCTCGGTGGGTGTCTGACGGCGTGGTGCACCAGCAGGGCGCCTTGTTTGGCATATGTGGCACTAGGGCAGATGGGACAAGGAAAGCGTTTGAGGGGGACATCCATAGAGGTAAGCCCTGTGACTCTGACTGCACCCCCGCACCATGACTTTACTTTCATCACTCCCCCCTTCATCCTCAGCTGGGCCAAGAGCTTTTTCCTGTTGATGTGTGCCTGTAGTCTTCCCTTTTTCCTCCGCAGAATCATCAACTTCTTGCGAGTATCTTTACTCAAAGGGACTCCCACCAGCTTCCCGTCTCTCATGATGCTGTGGATTACGATGCGCCGTTTTTTCTTTCGGTGCTTTCTTGTCTGTCCATGGCGCTTTTGGAAGTTTTTTGAGCGGTAGTGAAAAGGGTGCTGCAACTGTTGTTGTGGTTGTTGTTGCTGCTGCTGCTGTTGTTGTTGCTGTTGCTGCTGTTGTTGTTGCTGCTGCTGCTGTTGTTGTTGTTGCTGCTGCTGCTGCTGATGCTGCTGCTGCTGTTGCTGCTGCTCAGCAACTCCCTGTGGGATGTGGGATGATCCAGCATAGTTGGAACCTGAACCGGGATCATAAAACAGTGGAGAGTATCCAGAAGGTTGAGACTGGTTGACACGTTGACCGTTGCGGTCAATGCCATGTTGTGACAACTTGTGCCGCACCAGGCTGTTGGAGTAGGCAAAGGCTTTGCCGCAAACTTCACAGCGAAAGGACTTCTCCAGGCCCACCCCACCGCCATGGACAGTCTGTTGATGTGCTGTCAGGTGGAAATAGTGTCGGAAAGACTTCCAACATATTGTGCAGGTGTAAAGCCGCTGAGAGGGAGTGCCAGATGTTGGAGACTTCTCTTCTTGGGAGCATGATGAGAAGTAATCTGAGTTTCCAGAGTTGGCAACTTGACTGATTGCAGCAGCAGCAGCAGTTCCACCTTTTATTCTCCGACCCGTGTTGTCAATTTCCCCTTTTCTGTGAAGCTTTCCATGCCGGACAAGGCTCTGTGCATAGGCAAACAACTTCCCACAAAGGTTGCATTTGTAGTTCTTTTGACCGGAGTGTACAGTCAGATGCTTAGTGAGGTGAAAAGGTTCTCTGAACATTTTTCCACACACTTCACAGGCGTGAGGTTTCTCTCCCGTGTGAACCCGGTTGTGGCGCCTCAGTGTCTCCGCCCTTCTAAAGCGTTTGCCACAGATCTGACACCCATATGGCCTGTCTGAGCCATCCCCTGGAGGTGCTGGACTCCTCCTCCTCCTCATGATTGTGTTTGGATCCCTTTTTTCTCTGGGCTTTCGAGGCCTCCTAGGCTTTGTGTGGGGCAAGCTGGGGTGAGTCAAAGGCATGGTGGAACCGTTTAGGCTAGTTGATGATGGTCCACCCATGTTTCCAAACCCCAAACCTCCCAGCAGACCTCCAATGATGTCTCTCCTTTCTCCTTCTCGACTTTCTGAGTTGATGTCGCAGGAGGCGGCGGCGGCAGCAGCAATGGCTGACATTGCACTGCTAGTGACCTCATCCTCTGAATCATCCAACAAGGATGACAAGGGAAGGTGGGGCTGCTGTTGTTGGTGGTGGTGATGCTGCTGCTGCTGCTGGCTCTGAGGATGGGGATGAAGAGTTGGAGCTAAAGGGGCTTTCCGTAGAGTTTGGCTTGTCATTTCGTTGCCTAATGTATTTTCTGAGGAATAGAGCGTGGAAGACTGTGGACGCCTGTAATCGCCGACCCCACTACTGTAAGGCGCCTGGTTCTGGTATCGATTTCTGGAATAATCTGTTGCATACTTGTCATCTGTCATGCCAGCCCCATCAGTTGAAATTCCTACCCCACTCTCTGCACTATTTCCCATTTTACTGCTGCTTGGGTTGGATGTTGTATTCCCCCCACCGCTGGACCGATTTTTTGAGCTGCGGGGAGGTTTGCCACAAGCACCCGAAGCAGCGTGGTTGAGCAGAGAGGTACTCTCACGGAAACAACGCCCACATGCCGGACAACGAAATGGCTTCTCATCATGGATCTTCTCGTGTCTTGTGAGCGACTCCCGGCGGTTGAATGACTTTTGGCAAATGCTGCAAACAAAAGGCCGGTTTTCTGAGTGGGTGACACTGTGCTGGATAAGGTGACCTCTCTTTTTGAACCTCTTCCCACACTCACCACAGCAGAATATCCGCTCTGGGCTTGGAGAGTTACAGTCCGACTTCCTACTTTGGCTTTCTGGTGTCAAGCCATGGCTTCGGAGATGCCTTCGAAGGCTGGAAAGGTGAGTGAAGGTTTTACCACATTCACCACAGTGATACAGGGATTCTGGTTCAGGCTGCCCAGACGAGCTGGTATGACGTTCTTGTGGTTTGGACAATTGTTGGTTGCCATTGGCTACAAGCACAGAAGTGGAGCTAGAGGATGTGGAGGCTGATGAGGATGATGAGACAGTGGAAGATGACTGCTGCTGAGAGGAAGACGAGAGGAGAGAGGAGTGCTGTGTCTCACTTCCAATGCCACTTAGCCCAACACCCCCGGATCCCCCTCCCACAAGGCCTGAAGAGGAGCTCTGAGTATGCCCACTTGAGCTGTTGTTATGGCAAGTAGTTACACTGCTGCTGGTGTGGCTGTGACTACTCTGACTGTGGCTGCTACTTTCAGCTTTTCTCTGGGGCAGATAACCTGCCATTGCCTTCTTCCTCCTGCTACCCCCACTTGAAGCAGATGCAGACGAGCTGTCTCCTGATTTTGTTGTATCTTCTTTAGATAGAGACAGGTGCAACGGCAGGGGGAGGGGAAGGCCCGCCTCCTGCTGCATTAATGATGCTATCTGGTTTGAGGAAAGTACTGGAATGCTTTGGAAATCAAAGCCACTCAGTGGGGCAGGCTGAGGGGCTGGATGCAGGGGGTGCGGGTGGTGAGTGTGACTGTGTGGATGAGATAAGGCATGAGGGGTCAGCTGTTGTTGTTGTTGTTGGGTCTGGGGAGCAGTATGGCTGTGAGAGGAGTGAAGGGCAGGAGGAGGGGCGAGGGCTGAGTTGGATTCAGTCGCCCCCTGGCCAAGACCTAAACTAAGGTGGTTGTGAGTTCCCTGCTGGACAAGGAACTGCTCAAGGCTACTATTTGTTGGGACACCAGATAGAAAGTACTGGTTGGCAGCAAGCATGCAGCTGAACTGTTGGTGAAGGCTGCGGGGATCGGACTGGCCAACCAAGGGGACCGCAGTGCTGCCAGAGGGGTTATTAGAAGCTGAAGCAGAGGTGGAGGGAGAAGGTGAAGACGAAGATGGACCGGGTGAGGGTTGAGGTACAGAAAGACCCGGATGCAGTGGAGGAGGGGGTGGTGCAGGCGTGACCCCAATAACTCCAGCAGCTCCTCCACTGCTGCTTCCTGTGAAGTCAAAACGCCCCATCCCAGAGTGGAGCTGCTCCTGAGCAAGAGCGGCCTCAGCTGGATGAAAAGGCCGCAGAAACTGGGGATATCCGGATGAGGAACTCCCACTGCCACTACTGCTACTGCTGCTAATCTTACTGGACTTCCTGGAGCTGTGGGACGATGAGGACGACTGGCTTTGGTGGGAGATAGATGGAGGAGGGGCGCTCATTTTGGCGAATAATGATGAGGAGTCAGCGAAGGCATTGCTTCGAGAGCTCTGGAGGGATCCCAGCCCAAGACCGGACAGCAGACTTCCAGAGGTATCAGCAGAGGGTTGGTGCTGCTGCTGGAGCTGCTGCTGATGCTGCAGTTGGACTTGTTGTTGGTGGCTCAGTTGTCGTTCCAACCCAAGCCCTTTAAACTGGTGGGCTTGGTGTCCACTTAGCATCTCTAAGATGTCCATGGGGTACTTGCTGAACTGAAACATCTCCAAATATGGCTGTGACAAAATGTCCAGAGGGCAAAACTATCCCTTGCACTAATTCTATAAAACCAGCAGAGCCCTTAGTAACCTCTGGGATAGTCAAACTTTTGTTTCTGCCCCAAGCTTTGAAGGAGCCACTTTAGTCCAACAACAGTTAATGCTTCATTAGTTCTCATAAATGTTTCACTAAGTTTATTTTTATTATGGAGTGAAGCCTTCAAGTGCTTCAGGTGGGAGGTTATATAAAGGGTCATAAATAGAAATTTTACTAAATTACATAAAAGTCTGTAGTGTGTCTTTAAAGTGTTCCATTTTTTTAAGTTGAAGTCAGGCCAGGCGGTCCCACAGAGTGGAGTGTGTTCATTTTTCTAGCGGAGGATTAATCATCTCTTCAACAGTTTTCTGTCATCATATGAAAACCTCTGGGTAGCCTGAAGAAAAAAAAAACCCACATGAAATCATTAGTGATTATGTGCTTTGATTTTGATCAAATGAACAACACACAGAATGCAGTTAGTGATTAAAGCTTGAAGCATAATGACTCAATAATAAATCAGTTAAAGTCAATACAGTTAAAATCCTACCAGTTTCAACTTAAACAAGCATTTTTGCAGGCATTTTATTAAAGTAATAAGAAACTTCCTGTGTAGTTTTGACACCTAGTTTAGACCAGAATGTTTTTGTCTTAGTGAAACCACCTTATAAATATAAAAACTTGAAATATTTCAAGATCGATTAGGTTATGCAAGTATACAGGTAAGATATTTTGAAAAAGCATGTTCACATGTCCTCTGTATTCATTTATTTTTAGGTGTTTTCTAATCATAGTCAAATTTAAAGCATAATTTCTATGCTACTTTTTTCTTTGCAATTGAAATGTGTTTTTGATGAAAAATATGCAAGGAAGAAATTTGGGATAACACGAAGGATGGGTGATATAAACTTTCTATTTTATTACAATATTTTGTGGAAATTTTGTGAGAATAAAAAAGTGTTTCCACTTTTAAACAGGCTTCTTCAAGACACCTTAAAGAAAAGAGATTATCATCACTAAAACTGTATTTAATATTTTTTGAATTTATTTATTTTTATTGATGCTCTCATGGAACAATAGAGAAAACTATTCTAACACCTTCAGTTTTGGGGGGTTTTCAAACATCATTAATTGTTGTTTAATGTCAGAGTAAATCAGAATCTGTATCATGATTGATGGCAATACATGATGTGACAATTGCCCATGAAACCCCTAAACACAATGCAATAAACAACCAATCACTTTAATAAGTTACTTTCTTTCACTTTATAGAAAAAAGAAATTCATTGGCAAATAAGACAACTCCAAACTTAAGCAATTGAAAAATTCTATTATTTTACTAAATTATATATATCCCCCTAAAAATTCAGACACTGTATTGATGTGTATAAACAACTCAATATTTTATGCATACTTTTATATGTTTTCGATACAAATTACATGAAACCTCCAGTGTTTTTTTGAGATATGGCATCTCTCTGCCAACCAACTAGAAACGAACTAAACTATCAAAACCATCTGACCAGTCCAAAAGTTTGAACCTCTTTTAAATGACTTACAAAGTGAATGACAATTATCTCTAAGGGGCACTAGCAATATACAGTAACCCAGTAACCACATGTTGACTGAATCCTTTGTTAAAAATATTTTTGTGTGTCTTTGATATGGTGATAACTGTAATGCAATACATTACTCGCAAATCATAACTGGCTGAAAGTTAGAAAAAGTAATTATTTTCATTGTAACTGTCACACCATACCCCTTCTTCTTCTTCCACCACAGCAGTATCTTTGATGTAAATCTTTTAAGTCATCTGCTCGTGCATATTAGTCGTGACTTTTCCTCTAGATGACACACAAAAAACCATCCATCATATGAGGGTTAAATCGGCGCTTATTTCTGACCTTTCTCTAGCTTTCTGCAAAGCACTAGGCATGGAAACGTCTCCCTTGAGACAAAAAGCACAGAGGCCAAACAGTCTTGTGTGTGCTGTCACATCTGTGTTCGGTTTGAAGCTTGGCAGAATGACAGCAGAGGCTCACACAGCACAGTTACTCTACTTTGAAGAATTTTGTGACAATACAGCATGAACTTTGCGCTAAAAAAGCAAAAAAAAAAAAAAAAACTGCTGCCGGTATCCACCGGGAACATAAAAGAGGAATCATATAAAATCTGAAATTAAAGAGGGCAGTAATAACTGTAGGAGTAGAGAAACGATGGGGAACAAAAATATGGAGCAAATGCTGCTTCTATCGAGGAACCTGAGCTAATCCTTGTATTTTACAGAGCTGCAAGTGTAATCCCGAAATGAGGATTTTTTTGTCTGATTTTAAGATTCTAAAACCACAAACAAATGTTTATTATACATTCAATACAATGTTTTACCTACATATATAATTAGTGTGGTCAACTTAATATAAGAAGTACAGCTAAAGTACAGGATACAGCTAAAAGGTCATTGGACATATAATGACAGACAATAATTCAAATATAAACACACAAACAATCAGTCTGGTTCTGGTCTGTTTTCAAATAACAGATGGATAATAATGGTCTAGACGAGGCAGAGCATGCTTATCCAACAGAAGCTAATGGATTCATATTAATTATCACATTAGGCTTTTTACACAAAAACATATTTTTATACAATACTAATGAATTGCAAATGTCAGCTGTGTAGCTGAAGCCACATTAAGCCAGGATGTGCATCTCCAATATGCAGTGCTGTTTATGAAATCCAATCAGAAGGCGCCCACTCTGGACTGTAACAGTGCTCACCAAAAACAATCAAAAATTGTGAAGAATGAAAAACGCTTGAGGGACATTGAGATTTATAATGTAATTTGTGTAATCAAGTGGTCAAGTTCAGAACAGAATAAAGAGAAGATCAAACTGTTGCTGAGATACAAAAACA
Source organism: Girardinus metallicus (assembly GCA_903067095.1). NCBI lineage: Eukaryota > Metazoa > Chordata > Actinopteri > Cyprinodontiformes > Poeciliidae > Girardinus > Girardinus metallicus. The sequence continues at coordinate 208,732 of CAEGAE010010244.1, forward strand.
TTTGATGCAACTAAAAAGGTGGCTAATTTTGTAGTTAGTTTAAAAACTGGACTCCAGTTTAACGCGGTAGTATGTTGAATGTGACTCACTGATCTTCATGCCACAGTAACAGCTCATGCTTTAATCTAAAACAAAAATCTCCCAAAATGTTATCAAGTAAACCTTTTAATTCACACCCGCAGAGTCGATGCAGCTTCATAGCATCACCCAAACTGTGCCAGCAATGACTGACCACATTGTTTCGCCTTGTCTACAGATTCTTGTGGATATGAATCACCTAAAGAAAGACAACTCATTTAATTTCTCGTCAAAACAAATTCTACTTCTGTCACTGCAAGATAAAACAAAAAAGGCAAGCACAACTGAACCTGATGGGTGTTAAGAAGGAAAATTAGGGTCTTGTCAGAGACTCCAGACTCCCTGCACAGACTCTCTTTCTCTGTGGTGTTTTCATCTTGTCTGAGCTGCAGATTAAGCACCACTCTTTTCAAAACAAACATGCAACAACTGTTCAGACACTTGCAACTTGCATTGATTTACGTGCTGAATTTGCTATGCATTCATATATTAAACCTCAAAATTTTCAGTGAATGACACATTAACAACAGATGCAAAAAAAAAATATCTCTAGGTCTGCAGCAATGGGACTGTTTACATGAGTGTTGTTTGCATCTCACCGGCTAATCCACAGATCCGAAACTCCAGCTGGGTGTTAAGAAGAGAGTGGGAGAAAAAGAACACATCCCACTCTGTCCAAACGGGATATCACAGCTCGACAACCTTAAAAAAAAATAAGCATATCAAGGGTTAGGTCGGACAAATAAGTCAACAAACCCTGCTAACATCTGTCAATAACCTCTGCTAGCTAACGTTGACTGCAACAAACGCTACTCTACCGCAAAAAAAGACGTAAAATCAACATGTAGTGCCTTTCTATGAAGTGCAACACTCAGCTCTGTTTTGTTTTTAATTATATTTAAGCACTATGTAAAGCAAATAAGCAAAAACAATTTAGAGTAAGAAAACGTTTTATAGTCAGAAGCTACATGCTACCAACTTAGCAGAGCCGTTAGCTTCTCTATGCTAATGTCAGTCCTGCTGGAAGCTGCTTTTGTTTATGTTTTTACCTTCCAAAATACAAATCCTGGTTGGAAAACGCCGCTGGGAGACACGGCGGCAAAAGTGTGAAGGCATGGGGGAGGACGTGCGCTCTGAAAGCGGAGTCCCTAATGCCCGTCTCCGGGGCCTTTTTCTCCATCCGTGGAAAAGCACCGTGAAAGGCCCGGGATCTCCATCGGCCCAGGAGGGCTGCTGCTGCTGCTGCTCCTTTTCTCTCGCTAACAAAATCACTGGCCTGCTCCCGTTTTGACCATTGTTTGAGTCCAAAGTCCTACAGCTCGACTGGCTCACTGCCGCTCATCGCCCACTCGTCCTCTTTATTTTGTCTCGGTTGTGGTTTTCCTGCTTTTCTCCCTGGCAGCTTCCCTCCCGCCTCAGCTTCTTTAGGTGTCCACCTCCGTAGACGACGGTTCCCAGATGCTGCTGCTAGCGGTAAAATGGTAGTTTCCTGTCTGCATAATGGTTCCGGGTAGAGCCAAGCAAAGGTAAGTCTGTCCGGCTGGAGTGCTCACAGCTATCAGATCCGATCCAGCATGATGCTCATGAATTAATGAAGCTGTGTGTGAGAGAGAGGCTGTGCGGGTTCATGCATCACGCAATAAAAATATAATTGCGTGCATTCTGACACTTTGTGTCATCAAGTTCCAGTGCGTGTGTGTGTGTGTTTTCACACCAAGAGTGCAAAATGTTAATTAGTCTATTGAAGATGGCATCACGGCGCATGCCAAAGAGCATTGTTTGGTGTGTGTCAAGCAGGTTTGTGTGGTTGGTGTCTTTTTTTGCATTTTAATGAGGTGTAGTCTGATTGAGCACTCATAAAAATAACTTGTTGAATGAACATTAAAAAATGAGAAAAAAAAAATTCAACAATTTACACCGCTTTTATTATAATGTGCCTTCGATTATTTTACTCAGAAGTGGGGATTTTTTAAATGTGAGGTCAATATAATTAAAGTGCAATATTTTGATCTTTTTTGTTGTTGAAAATTTTACTTTCCCGTTTAGAAATACAGATGGCCTCCAAAGTCAGAATCCAAGTACACATATTTTCTGTATACAAATTAACTTGTTTGTTATAAAGTGCATTGAAATAGTTTTTTTTTAATGTTTTATCCTAATTAATAAACAGAACTTAAACTGAATTGAGCAACTCAATTCAGTTTGAGTTGCTCAATTCAATACAGATGACAGTATGAAGTGGCTGTCATCCGTATTGCTGCGTTAGATTTCTGCTGGAAGTCAGAGCTTGGATCTCTTTCTATGTGGAAGTAGGATTTCCCACTCTTCTGCTCAGGAATACAACAGAAATGCCCTCTGAAGCTGATACTCTGACTGAGTTAGATTTGCATAGCAGCCCTGAGTTCAGGATCCAATATGCATTTTGCAGGTAAAGAAAAAAAAAACACAGGTTGCAGGTATGCAATATAATTCAGCTCTGTTAAGATGGGAAACAGCAGTAAGAAAGAAGTTTGTTATTCCAAAATAACTTTCCATTTTTTATGCTGAGCAATAATATTGTTTAATTCTGAAAGAAAAATGCAAGTCAATCTTTAAATTTTTGGTATCTTAGTTGAACAAGCCATTTTTCAAAGTAACAAATTTACATGGAGCCTTAAACCAAGATAAATCAAAATCTGAATTTATCAATTTATTTTCATTTAAACACCTGTGCCTTCTTTACTTTTTAATTATTTTTTAGCTTTGAGTGTGCAATATTCCTCAACATTCCCCAGATGTAAAACTGTGAAACATTTTGTCCCTAATATAAAACATACTTTGAATCATTACAGACAAATTAGATTCAGTTGGATAATTTTTTATTATCATTTAAACAGTATGATTTCTACAAATGCAAGAATTGATCACCAATAACAAAAGGGTTGCACATCTGTGAGACCGTTGTTGGGATATTCTTGGAAATAGACATATAAGGGAATGTTATAAATAATTTATCATACAGTTTGAGGTATGCAGAGTAGCTTTGAGAGTACAAATATGCCCATGCCTCCCCTCCCCCCCATGTGGTTAACACACTCACACATAAATGCAGGCACACAGCTTCATCAGGGGAACCGTTAACTCAACATGGAATACAACAGTAAACGACTTCTGAAATTATGAGGAGAAATGAGTGAGACATCAAAAGATTGAATTCATATTTCAACATTTTCTCATTGGTTTTTACTCTCAGTTCTTTAAAAGCAACTAAGGCAAGCCACAACATATTATTTTCAATGACAGCAGTTGTTGCTTAAAAACATTTAAATTAGGTTTGATCCCCCTGCAAGAACTGCAATTTTTTTTTCAAATTTCTATGCCCTTAAAATTCTGTAAAAATGAGCACGTAGGAAGAAGCTGCATTAAAAACCTAACCTGTCAAACATCAGCGGCACAAACTGATGAACCATGCGATAAATCAATGCACCCAGCTATTACAGGTCCCTATAACTGCTATAACTTATCACCATATAAGTCTTTAAAAATTTACATTTTTGAAATGTTTAAAAAGTCCTTGCTTTGGTGAACACAGCTCAAATTGAAGGGGTGGGAGTGATCAATGTCCCTCTTAAAAAAAAGTGACATTAAAAGGGACAAAAATGGAAGACCAAAAAAAGCACAAACAGGCTGATATGAACAACAATTGTATTTTGGATTAAAGTATCATCTTCGTGATCGGTTTTAGTCAAAATGAGTGTCAGCATTCCTATAACAAAAATGACAGGGATTCTAACACACGAGTACGTACATTTTAAACAGACGCATGTACAATTAGATACATACATGCCATGACATCGTAAGTCAGCAGTATGACATCTCTAACACTGGCTCCTGACATCATCATGCGGTCCGTCTTTTCTCCATGATTGCATTGGCTCTGTTTTCTTCTCATGATTACAACGGTTTTGCTTTTGTTTTATGTTTTTTTCTTCAAATCCACTAGAAAGTTGTAAAATTGAAATTTCAGGCAGATACATTAAAATTCACAGAGATTAAAAAAATAAATACATGTTTAAAAGAAGAGATCATGATAAGAGTGCTCACTTTCTCATTTGGGGAGGTCGGGTTTTTCTTTTTAAATCAAACCGTTAACACATGAGTACATAACATAGAAAACTACAAATGGCTGGCAGGAAGCATCACTCAATCAGTGGTATCAGTCTTTATCAAAGTATAACTTCACTATGAAAAAGAAACCCAGCCAGTATGGCCAGAAGGTCCATCTTATCGGCAGAGAAACAAACAAAAATCCAAAAATATGACATCTTTATGGAAAGCTTCCTCCCCCATAGCAATATTCAACAAAATCATATTTTTACACAAAGATTCTTTTGCAGAAATCCCCTGCATGTTACTTTTCTCTCTACACGTGAAGAAATCTGTGAAAATAAGCACGAGCATGCCTCCCGACAGATACAAGAAATGAAAATGAGAAGCAGACACTGTTTAGAGCACAGACACACAAAGATAAATTCAGTTTAGCCCTTAGTGTGAAGTGTCCATCGTTCCCCCGCTTCGAACCCGTCTGCCTTCCTTCCCTTGGTGCGAGGTGAGCAGCTGAACTTGCAGGAAGCGTGTGGCGTCTCGGACGAACGGGAGGGTCTGTTCTATGCCAGTGTGCTGCAAAAAGAAGCCCTCGACTTTACAAGTTACTTGTGAAAAGTTTGAAACATGGCCAGGGGATGTTTATTCACAGATCGGTTCCTTTTAATGAGAGGTCTAATTCAAAACATTCTCACTATTACGTTTCATAAATGTCGTACACCCACTAGAATCCACTGTACAAGGCTGTAAGTTAGCTTAAAACATGGTTACATACTGAATGGTAATTTTAGGGCCCAGTCACACAGGCATCACTGAATTTGTTTAGGTACCTGTAATAATTACAGGCTACAAATATTTCACTTGATATGTTGGGGGGAAAAAACAGTTTTTTTTAAAGAGCTTTTTTTAAATTCTCAGTCCAAATAAGAAATTTACCTTATCAAAAAAAAAAAAAAAAAAAAAAAATCCCACACTGGACCAATAGGTGCCAGTATTGTTTACATTTTAAAAAACATAATACAAAAGGAAGAACAATATGAGCTGGATACTGGTCATTTTACACTTATGTAACTTTTACAGCTCACTTTACACCCGACTTTTCACGATTAAAAGACAACATGTCCAACAAATGATTTTTTTCTGTGTAATTCTATACTTCTTTTAGGGGTTGATGCATACCTGCTTTGACCGGTGGTGCTTTAAAGTAATTTTCTATAATTTACTTATAGTCTAAAAGACAAAAAAAGTTGTCAAGTGATATTCTGAATAGCAACCAGAGGTTTCTCACACCAATTCTGATTTGATCAGGGATCACAATTAAAAATATTTCATAGTCAAATGACTTAAATGGTGATTAGAATCAAAATCAATAGAAATATCTTGTAATTAATTGTAAATAACCTCAAACTGTGCAAAAAAATTAATTATACATGAGTCTTTTAGTAAAATGTTTGACTATGTATCACCATAAATTATCAACATGCAAACAACAGTTATATGCATAGTTTTAAATACAAGAGAACAAAGCAGGGGGTACAGATTATGGACAAAGATATTCTCAAATTATACAAGCCTGTATTGTTTCACTTAGTCACCAGTCAGTTCAGTAGTGATCAAAGTTGGCCTTTTTTTTTTTTGTCTTGATTGATATTGATCAGTTCATGACAGATCAAACACTGAAAAATACATGTTTTTATTCTGTTCAATTAAATACAGCAAAATTAAAAACTCAGGTTTTGGGCTCATGATTGCATCAACACACAACATGCAAACATTAGATAAAATTTGGGGATTTAAGATTTGATAAGTATAATTGAGGGTCATCTTGTACTTCTCATTTGGATTAAAAACTACTACTTGTAACATGTTTTCTATTTATGATCAGTGTTTGTTACATGTAATTGTTAAATAAAAAATAAAAAAAAGTCTACATAAAATTATCTGACTTGTTAAAGTCCTGAAATTCAACATGAAAACTGTCAGATCAGAACGAAACAAAAACTAGGAATTGGCACTAGCCGGTCAAAGCATTGTTCATGCATCTTAATCATGTGACTGAGATTTATTGGAAACAAGAAGAGAATGAAACTAACGTAAAATAAACATGGAAGAAAAACCTATTAAAATTTTCCAGCCAACTGGTATTTTTCTTTTTGACTTGAAACTTAATTTATTAAAAAGGTGAAGTATTTATTTGGAGCACTGGCTTGATTTTGTTGTTTTGTTGTGAAGTGCTGGTGTGACTGGGCCTTTGTGGCAGCAGCATGAGTCGACGGTGTTTTTATTTCTAAATATCTAATCTTGAATTATTGAAGCTGTAAAGTCATCAGATGACAGTTAACTGCACTTGGCTCGAGTGATTCAGCAGTTTTACATTAATAGTCCAATCACAACTACAGAAAGCGATGATCGTCTAATCCAGCCTTTAAGTTACAAATCGGCTGGCTTTGAGGATAAATACGTGTTCAACTAAGTATACACAAAATCCTACAGGGCTCAGTCATGTTAATGTAATCAATATTGAGTTATTTTCATACAAAAGTAACTTGTTTGGTTCTAAATATTGGTATAAATACAACAACAAGCAAACCTGTCTCTCTCCGGCTCGGTGCTCTTCACCATCCACAGTGGATTCAACGACAGATGAATTTCTGTCAGAGCACTCGAGGACTCAGAGGACAGTGCAATAAAACTCAAGGACGACTCAACAACTCAGCGGATATCCTTCAATAAAAGTCACAGCGAATACCCAGCAGCCTCTGTGCTGCATTTTTTTGCTCTTTTTATGAGGAATTTTTTTTCTTCTTTTTGCTAAGAATGGCTGAATATTCTCTTTTTCAAAACATAAAGTGACAAGAGGAATATCGGTTGGCTTTACTAACATGAATGGTGTCATCAACCATTGTTTTTTGGGGAGAATTTTTTTTAAAGGTTGAGCAGCCAGCTGGGGTAAAATTCATTTCTGTTTCCTCTTCATCTCTCTACTTTATTCTTCCGCTGACTGGTTCCCTCTCCTCATTCTTCGCCTGTCTTTCTCCTCTCCTTATCCTCCTCTTACACCGTCACCTCGTTCTTACTTCCAGTCCGCAGTCCCTGCCCTCCTCCGCCTCCGGGGATGAAGTGCAGCTGTTCGATGGTGTTCTGCCTTTTGTTGGCGAAAGCCATGCGCCGCGCGCTGGGTTGGCCTCCGATTATTCCTGCTCCTCCTCCGCTGTGGCCCCCGTGGGACTCCCAGCCGCCGTGCATCCCCATCACGGGCACAGCTGAGGAGCCGCGCTCGTGGTCGTGGCCTGATGTCGGGTGAGAGTTCATCTTGATCATGTGGTGGCGGTCCATGGACGGAGTGGCACAGATGTTCTGCTGCGACTGGGCCTTTTGGTGGTGACTCAGTCGGCCCATGGTGGGAACCATCCCGCTCCCTCCCCCTCTCTCCATCGTTCCCATCGGCAGACCCATCGTCATCAGGCGATCCTCCAGACGGTCCGGAGAGACAAGGAGACGCTCATGAGACCTGAAAGCAGACAGCCATTTAATTTGACTGTAAACATGGCCAGGACACAGACAGTGCCACGTCTTTCTAATTTCTTTCTATGGAGGAAAGAAATTAGAAATTTGAAGAGTGAATAATTTTTCTTATCACATGGATGTTTTTATGAAATTAAATGCATCAGACTTATAGGCCAAAAAACGGGATTATTGAGTTTATTGTGTAAAAATGTACATGTTAAAATACATGTAATTAATTAATCAGCATTAACGCAATAAAGTTCCAACCCTATCTATATATTTAATATTGGTTAATATCGGTTATTAGACGGATAACCAATGATGAATAAAACACGTTTATTTCAAGATTTTACTTCTCTGACTAGCGTTGTATAGAAAGAAAGAAAGTACTACATTTTAAAACGTTCTTTAAGAATGCATTGATTTAGGAGTAAACACACTTATGCAACCGGACTATTTCATCTTATTTCTTTTTTTTCCTCAAACAGATTTGTTAATTTTATCATCTTTACTGACAGATCAGAAATTCTCTGTCTTGGAAGTCCACCGGTGTGCATCTTCACCTTGTCAGACTTTTGAAATTCTAATGAAATGGTCGAACTCCTGATATTTCTTACAGTCTGCTTAACTTTGCTTTCTGGTCTCATTATGATCCGTTTTCATTTCCATCTTCTCTGATCTCATTCTCTCTCCAGGTTGTCAGAACTGATCATCTCTTGACTCCTGGCTCTAAACTCACCTGCGGAGTGTCTGTGACGTGGAGCTCCTACTGGTACTCATCATGGCTTTGTAGTACTGGTGCTGCTGGTTCTTGTTCAGGCGGGACAGGGTGTTTCCCTCCCCGAAGGCCAGCAGCTGGTCCTGGGAGCGGACGCGGCGAGGCGGCCTGTCGAAGGTGGAGTTGGTGTAGGGCGTCTGGGAGGGAAGCGGGTATGGGTTCGGGGTGGAGGTGGGGATGTGGAGGTGTGGACGGGATCCATGGAGGGGCAGGGTGCCCCTGGATCCCAGTGTGTAGTCACCCCCCCAGGGCAGGTGGTGCTGCGAGGAGTGGAAGGAGGGCGGAGCATTGTTGGAGCGACGTTTGGAGGTGTAATAACCCGAGTATTCATCAAGTTCTTTCTCTGTTGCATAAAAAAGGGAAAGAAACAGAATTTGTTAAGTGTAAACAAACCATTCTCTCCGATGATAGATAAGGTGATGACATCAGTTGATAATCTTCAAACTGAGGTAGGTTGTTTCACAGTGATCTCAATGTGACTCATTTTATCCATTAAGTGGATGTTAAGTAAACATTAACAGCATCTAAATGCATTGTAATTTTTTTTTTACAGCCGCCTACTAGTTTAAAAGTTTAGGCTTGGCATCTATACAACTTCTTCAATTTAAAGCCTGGAAAAGGTTTAACAAGAAAGTTGATCTGATTAAATATGACACTGATGTTAAAAGATTTCTAAAGTTTTTGCTGTTTTGTTATACTTGTTTGAAATCACTAAACAAATTTTAATAACAAAAATCAACCTGAGTAAATTCAAAGTGTGGTTTTCTTAAGTGGATACAATTTTTAAAGAAAAAACAAGCAATCTAAACCAAAATAACCAACATGACATAATTATGCTCTCGTTAAATCATGAATTAAATGTGGTTAACCACACTGCACAGAGAGTTCAGATTCACTAGCCAGATCTGGGCCTGACTGGTTCCAGATCCGTGGAAACGTCTGGAATACATGAAGCTAACTAAAACTTCTCAAAAAGTGACGCATTATGTCCCAATCTAAAGAAACTAAGCAACAGATAGAAATGAAGATTTGAAAGGTTATCGCCCACCTAAGTTTTAGGTCATTGCCAATATTCACAAACAGGAAAAAAAAAAAAAAACATTAAACAGTCGAGAATTGGTTGGAACTTGCATGTTCTCCCTGTGCATGGTGGGTTCTCTCCAGGTACTCCGGCTTCCTTCCACAGTCCAAAAACATAACTGTTAAGTTAATTGGTCTCTCTAAATTGTCCCTAGGTGTGAGTGTGTATGTGCATGGTTGTCTGTCTCTGTGTTGCCCTGCGACAGACTGACGACCTGTCCAGGTGACCCCGCCTCTCGCCTGGAACGATAGCTGGAGAGGCACCAGCACCTCCTGACCCCAGTAGGGACAAAGGTGTACAGAAAAGGAAGGGATGGATGGATGGACATTCAGGACATCTAAAAGCATTGCACCTCTAAGTTGAAGTCAGTATCCATGAAAAACATTTTGAGACTTTCAGAAAAGTATTCTGAAGACTGGCAGGACAAAAGTAAAACTTTCTTAAATGTGATGCATCTTAAACATCACATCCACAAAAAAACATGATTGAAATCCTCTAGCTTTGCCTAAAGCATATAGTTAGACCTCATCCTCAAATCTTCTAATGTGTGTTGATGGTCTGAAATATGAAAAAGTGACAAAAACTTAACACCATGGAAAATAACTGACTGCTTGCTGTAAGCAAAGCGAATAAAGAGATCTTCCCTTTACAACTATTTTGATCTTCAGTGACACTGACAAGAAAGACAGAAAAAATAGAAAGTTGAAAAAGGAATTGCAGGAAAAAAAAGACAAAAAGAAAAGAAATTAGGGACAAAAGTGGCAAACCTTTAGAACAAAGAATATGATGTAAAAACAATGGGGAAAGAAATGCATGGAGAGTGGCAACAGAGGGGAGGTGAAATTCTCTGAGAGGAGTATGGGCAGCAAACGAGGAGATGAAACATAGATAAAAGAAATGACAACAAGGCATAAGAGAATAAAACATGAGAAAGGACAGTGTAAAAAAACACAAAGTAACAGAGGCTGAATGAGAAAGGACAGCATAGAGAAACAAAGTCAACAGAGACCAAAGTCTTCATTAATAGAGAAATAACAGTGTTTCTGTGCTTTCTGCTCCATACCCCGTGTCCACTTTAATCTTCAAAGTATTTCCATGGAAGCAGCTCCGCAAGAGCCAATTTAAAACCTGACCTTTAACCAGCTAGCTCTCTACCTCATCCTCTCCTCTTGTCTTTTTTTCTCTCACCTTCTCAGGTCTCTTCCTTTCTTTCTATTTGTTCCTCTGTCTCCATCTGACCTTAATTTCCGCCGAATCTGTCTACCTTTCTTTTGCCTCATTTCCCTTTTTTCTATTCTCCCTGATGATCTCATGTCCTCACCCTGCACTCCCTCTTCTCTCTTTGCTCGCTCTGTTTAAGGCCAAATTATCTCGAGGGTTTTTTTTATGCCTGGCTGCGGACAAAGAAGCCTTTATCGATGTCGTTTCTGCAGGGAAGCACATCAAAAGCAGCAGGTTTCATTCAGCAGCAGCTGAGTGGCCATTTTTCATCCACTCTCTGTGTCATCCTGACATTTCACTCCCATCCTGAAAAAATTGTTCCACAAAAATTGTTTGATGAAAATATGGGGGTTGTTTTGCAGAAAACCAAAAGCAGTGCTTTTCAATGTGACAATGATTCACACTGTCTGAAGAGGCGCTATGCCAGCTAACGCTATAGATCAGTCAGTTCATGAGATCTTTACTCGCAATTCACTCACAATAAGTTAAACACTGTAATAATTCATATCATCTACAATAAGTATCTTCAAATATTTCACAGTAGCGTGTCTTGGATGACACAGTCAGTTGTTAGCTAGCACTGCTAGTGCACCTCATTTGTTTTTATCTCTCCTTTTTAAATCTCTGTCTGTTCGTAAGCTTAGAAAGATGAGCAGAGACGTTGGAGTAAGGGACATGATTCTTATCCATAATAATCGATGGAATCCATCTTGATCTCTAGTAGCATAAAAAAAAATCACTTTCCAAGCACTAATTAAAGATAAAAAAATATTTAATAATATATTAATAATAATGATGAAAACAGAAGTGCCAAATTCTTAGCTAATCCTTTAAAGTGTTTATAACTTAAAATCACACAGTCAGGGAATATAATCAGATATTTTTATGAGAAAAAATTACCAAAATAAATATTTTCATAGTTTGTTTCTATGTGCTCGTAAAATCTAAATGTTCACAGATATTAACCACAATGTGGCTGTTTCTAGCTATGAAACAGTGCTGTTAAAGACTCATTACATGGAGCTACAGTGATTCAAACAACCAAAATACCTCTCAGAACCCTGCTTGGTATAATTTAGCAATTTTGTGTGATTTACAGTCCTTGAACACAGCATGCAATGCATTTTAGTTGTTTGTTTATAAAAAAAATCACTTCTAAGAACAACACTGTTTTGGATAAGTACAGTTTTGCTTTAGTTGAAACCAGATACATGACTAAACTCTGAAATTACATCTTTTACCCACCAGGTAAACTACTAATATTTATATAAAGCACACAGGTATATTTAAATGTGTCCACAATTTGATCCACCCTCCATTAAGCTTTGTGACAACATTTAACATGCTATTCATTCTTTCTCCCCACTATCTGCAGTTGTTATTTGTGGCTTTTGTTGAGATCCTTCATTGTTTAGAGAGTATAATCATAACCAGCCAAAGTAATTGATGTAAGCAGCTTCGATAGCAGCATAAACACACCAACAGAAACGTTGTTCAATTAGGAAAATGACAATGAAAGAAAAACTTATGCAAAAGTTTCTAAAAGGGAAAATATGGAGTCTATCTGATGGTTAATTGCAGGAAAGATGCTGACTACTAATAACTACTCCACACAAACCTCTGTTATAAATATCATATGTAATATATAAAAGATTTGAAGCATTATTTTTAATTGTAAGCAAATCTGAACTGCACTATAACTGCCTATAAGTCGGCATAAGCCGTATAACTACTAAACTAAAAATGGGAGAAGAAAGGAGGAGAAAAAAAAAAAGAAAAAACTAAGATGCGAATTACTGACTGGAGTCTTATTTTTGCCAGGAGTCAGATCATCGGTTGTTGAATACGAAGAGACCTTTTTTCCCCTTCTATATTTATGGAGCATTTCCCCTTTTGACTGAATCGAAATAATAAAGAGCCTCCTCTCGATTACGCCTTCACATCATTCCATCCATGTAACGCCATGCTCGCTGAACACAGACTCATAAGGGTCGACCCTCAAGAAAGAAACCATCCGTCACAGGCCTGCAGGGCGACTCCCCTCCCCCTGCAGTCCTCGGCCATCACAGAGAGAGTGAAGTAAAGGAAGCAACTGCCTCGAAAATCGTTTCCTCCTCATCGAAAGCAGCCAGACCTCTGCAGATCCTCCCTCCCCCATCTCTCTCCACAAGTGCCTTCCTCCACTTTTCTTTTTTTCCCCGAATGACCTCTGCATCAGCATCTCCCTTTATCTTCTACTTTCATGCCGTATCGTCACTCACCCTGTCGGCGCCTTTAAAATTCCCCTCTGCTCTCTGCCTTCTGATCAACCCTTCTCTCTAAATTCACTCATTCATCCTTTTCAATCCCATCCTTCTCATCTGTGCCACTCCCTCTTATTTGCTTTATACTGCAGCTTTTCTTTACCACTTTCAATCAAGCATTCTGTCATTTCTTGACATAAGTCTTCCTGGAATGTTCCACGAAGAATGCAGCAGATTTCATAGCAGGATGATCAACAAAGCTGCTGACCTACAGTAAATGGGACTTTTATATAACCTGTTTTGCATCCATAAATCAGTACATTTATAGTACGCCGAGATGTACTCCCAACACTGGCAAATAATGGAGAGCATTATACCAGCAAGCAAGAACGAGTAAAATGAAGCAAAAGCGCCCACGTTGCTCTTTTCCACTTGTTCTGACAGGTTAAACTCAGCATTACAGTCGGTCTGACTGATTCTGACATTTGTGCTCCCACATTCAAATCCTCTGCATGTCTCAAAAATCTCAGAGATCAACCTTCGTGTACATTTTTGCTGCTCCTGAATTCCAGGAGGAGATTCTACGACTTTGCACTTTTTGTCACTAATCTTGCAGCATAGTGAATAATGATGATGGGGAAGAAAAGCTCATATTCCCATATGAGCTTTTCTTCCCCAAATGCCCCATTTTTTATGGAAAAATGGGGCATTTTTCCATTAAAAAAAAAAACCACACACCTATATATTCTGGTGACCACAAATAACTTCTTTTATTTTTATTTTTCATAAATTTTATATTGATGGTTTTAGCCAATCAAAAATCCCCCCTAGAGTAAGTCTGTTGTTAACTAACTGTTGTTAGTTTGACCAAATTGATGAATCACAGAAAACATTATCAATTTATAAATTCCATCATTGCTTCAGAGAAATATTAAAAATAAATACATTAGCTCTTTCATAAGTTTTTGTTTACATCAAATAAATGTTTTGTCACAGAAATGTAGTCATTTTCCCATTTTTTTTATTCCCAATTGGCCAATCTGCTGACATTGATTTGCATATGAAGAAACCTAATATAATGTGATCTTTGAATAAACATTTCAAACTGTTTAACAAACAGGTGGTGCAACACAAGCAAAAAACAAAATTTTAAGGGAAGTTTGAGATGTGCACAGAAAGCAGCTGAAGCATTGCTCATTAAATTCTATGGCGTTCACAGCAAAGCGCCAAGTTTATGAACCAGGAAAAGAATGTTTTGTGTAAATTCTGTCTGCACAGAATTAACTGGAATGGCATTTAAACGCAACAAGCAGAATTATCAAGGAGTCTTAAGAAACAGACTTAACATACTGGCTTTAGCCTAGCACTTTGGCAAGTTGCTCTGCATGAAAATATAAATATTGAAATGTTTCTGAATTCATTTTAATAGCAGACTAAGACAGAATTAGCAAACACAAAGTACTGTGTTATTAAACTGTGGATTTTATTCATAGAGGGCAGAAAAAGCAAACCAAAGTGATCTTGTATGAGAATGAGACTCCTAGAAAAGGTTTATCATTATTCCCTTTTTCTACATTTGTGGATAAAATCTCCCATTGTGGTGAAATGGCTTTGTTTTCCTTTCTAGACTGACAGATATTAATGACTTTATTTCTTAAGATTCTGTGTTGCTTTTTGAGCTCTTTATTCCTACTTCACGTTACCAGACAGATCATGTTAAAGTCATTTCTTGACTCTAGAGGTCAGACAGTAAAAAAGCCTGAGTTTCTCTAGTGAAACTGAAACAAAAATCTGGTGAAAATAAACTTAATTTGTTATTTGTTAACGGGGCTAATTATATTTTCAGATAAGCCAGTTGGGGTTAAGATAATGTTTTTATTTCCTTATAAACTGAAGTAATTTCAAGACAGTTTTTTCTTTATCAGATATTAATGTTAGAATGATTATCTGAAATACTTACTGTAAGTGTGTGAAAAGTTCAAAACAGAAGTAGTACTTTTAATTAGCATTTCATATGAGAAACAAATAATAACTCACCCAGTTTTTTCAGGGAGCTGTAGCGGCTGAGTTCTGGTTTCATCGCCGCGTCGTAGGACGGGGGAAGCTGCGCCAGGTTGTGGAAGGAGTGGGAGAAAGACGGGTGGCTGCTGTTGTGTCGCATGCTCCCGGTGAGGATGCCGACCCCCCCCGTACCTTTACCGCTTCCTGAAATCAGGCTGGGCCCAGACGACAGCTGGGAGGTGTTGTTCAAACGAGGTCCGCGCTCTGAGGAAGAAATGGACGGGAGGAAGAAACAAAAAAGAAGCAAGTTAGAAATGAAAAAACATTGGATATGAATATGAAAAATATAATGGATGGAAGGAGAGTAGAAGGAAAACAATGAGGTGAGAGTTCAGGAAGAGAAAACCCCTTAGACTTTTATTATGTTACAAATAGAAACAATGTAATTTATTGGGTTTTTACATGACAGAAACACAAAGTAGTCCATAACTCTGAGACAAAAGGAAAATTATACATGATTTTCAACATTTAAGTTATTAAAAAAAAGAAAAAGAAATCTTATCTAAAGATAAGGCCATCCTTAGAGAAAGAAGGAAAGGACAAAAAAAAACATTTAAGGGTGCCAGTAAATATGTGAATGAAAGTGCTCATCTAAACTTTTTGTGGAATAAAAACACCATCCACAACCAGAAACATGGTGGCAGCGTCATGCTGTGGGAGAGGGATAGATATACACAGCGTGAAATACCTGGAGGACAAAGCTTCTAAATGTGCACAGCTTCAACAGAATGATCCAGGTCAAAGCATGTGCTATAATGGCCCAGTCAAAGTCCAGAATTAAATATGACATATGAAAATTGATGCTAACGAATGCTCTCTATCCAGTCTCACTGAATTTGAGCTATAAAGAAAAACGGACCAAAATGTTTTAATTTCAATTGCAAGACATGTAAAGCTGGTACAGGCATGTCACAAATGACTCAACAGAGATACACACCACACTTTTAACATTTTTTTTATCTTATTCACAGTTACTAGTTTGTGTCTGTTGCAAAATCCCAATAAAATTAGTTCAAGGTTTTAGTTGTAACATAGTTACATTTTTAAATAACCAAGGGGCAAATATTTTTAAAAGGAACTCTAAGAGGTAATGAAAGAAATATGTTTAAAAGGTAGAGAAAAGAAAAAAAATGGAAAAATATATAATATAATATAAACAAGAAGCAAATAAAGTAAATGAACAAAGGAAAGGAAAGATTGAACAAAGGAAGAATCTACAAGCTGGGTAACTATCAGTGAACACAGGAAGTGTCTCTTAGCTCCATGGCGACCATCTATAAATACAACTCTGTACTGCTCATCTAAGATTGCAACACCAACATATCAGCCACATATAAATACACAGAAACACACTGATGGCTTCAGGAGGAATCTTAGTGCACATACAGTCACATTTATGCAAAGTGCAAAAGCAGCACATAGATCAGTAAACACAGAAATGACTTGTCTTATGTGAGGTTAGCAACATGGAGGAGGAGGAAAGGGGGGCATAGATGCCTGCTTTGCAGCATGTACACTGATATCAGTTACATCATAAAGTATACAAAAACATTCATATATGCTGCAAACAGCAGAGAGACGGAGCTGTAAATGAGCCAACATGTGGGTGCACTCAGCAGGGACCTCACATGTGGATTGAAACAGAGACAAACGCTCAGATCTTTAATCAAAAACATGCCGATCAGTCACGATCATCCAAACGGTGAACAGAAATGTTGGATCTACGAGGAGAGACAGAGAAACTACACCTCTGGGAGTGAGAGCGGGAAAAACTGGAGAACAATTAAAGGTTGCATAACGTGGCCATTTACTGTTTCCTGTCTTCAATACAGACACTAGCAGAGTTCATTCAGGGTGGGAACGGTTATGGGCTGCGATCTTGTTAAGATAACTGCAGGACATATACTGGTCATTGACCATTGACAGTAATGGGCTGTAATGGCCAATGATGTCTCTGTTAAGTGCCACCCAGGGAACACACACCACATCGACCTCTGTACTCGTTACACACATACACAAGCACATACGTTGTGTAAAAAAGCAATGCTAGTTCTGCGATAGTTTTAGTTTAAAGCTGGAAGTGAACATGATGAAGGCTGATAGAGAAAACAAGCAGAAAGCATCAAGTACTCAACATGACATACTGTGTTTATGTACCGGCATACAACTTAACGCAAAAGTGACCATGCGTGTTCATGTGTGTTTGTATATGTACAGAGAATCTTTATGGAAATCTTCTCAGATTTGTTCATTTTATGTGATGCAGGGAACCACTTCACTGCACTCCCCTCTGCACTGCCGCCTTTCCAACTCCAGATGGTATCCACTAAATACTAACAGAATCAGATTAACCACTTTAGGGTGAGAAAAAAAAAACATCTGTGTATGGGAAATGAGCCATTTTTATTTATTTTTTTTTACAATTATTACACATCTTTTTAAGTAATCCAAAATGTTTTTTTTTTTCTAAATTTCAGTTGTCTGAAAAGAAATCCCTTCCAGTTTATGATTTACTAGCCAAGCTATTGTCTTTTTTATTGAGGTTCTTCTAAGCAAATCTAGAATTGCCATCAAAAGTTTACATTTATCATCATGGCAATAAATGTCATTAATTCTGCGGAAAATTCGAAAACATTATAATGATCAAGCATAACACCTGTTTTATAAACAAGAATTGATTGCACAGGTTTAAATTTGTGGACTGAAAAGGCTCTGACCAATAGAAAATGATACTGACAGAAAACCTTCAAGCTTGGCAGAAATGAGAAAACTCTGGGGGATAGTTTCGAGGTCTGAGCCAAAAAGACGGAAAGACAAGAGTTGTGGCCAAGAAACAGCAGTGAAGCACGTAGATACCATACAATGCTAGAGGCCTGTTAACAGTGGTACTGGAGCATTGCACAAAGTAAGTGCAATACTCAAAAAATTTCCGTCATGTCCAGATCTGATATCATTTAAAATTTGTGGCTTGTTATTATAGTATTATATTGTTGTTATAAGATAAGTCTTTTTGTGAAATATCACGTAGGTTTATTATTATAAGGTCATATCCCCTTGGAAAATTAATGTTTATAATCAAAACCTATGATAAACGTATGTAAGAATTTGGCCAGAACTGTACAACTACCGTGTCCTTTTCTTACACGTCATCTTGCAACGATGTGCAACTTGTATAAGGACTGCTACCTTCAGAGAAGATAAGATGCATCAGGCTGGTATACTTGGAAATTGGGAAAAGGTTCAATATGTGACTCTAATAAAGTGGTTGTTAAAATGGAAAAACAAGAAGAATCCAACAAAAAAAAAGAAACAAGCCAAAGAGAGAAGAGGTCATTTAATTGAACATGACTAAAAGAGGACAAACGATCCAATAAAGGTTTAAAAGCTCTAAAACCACAACTTCCTGATCATTAGAGGACATTAATGAACTGAAATCCGGAAGGTGTTTGAAAGATTTTTCTGTTAAATTCAGTGTCTCTTCCTGATATCCATTAACCCAAATTAAAACCAGCGCAACAAATAGTAGAAGTTCCCAAGCTTCGATTCTAAATGTAACCTAAAACATCAATAACTTTTAGTTTTCTTTTACTAATGAACGCCATCAGTGTAACATCTGTAGGCAAAGCTGGCTCTAATCACTGCAGATGCCTTCTTGTGTAATTCATTCCAGAGGAAACGCATGTAGGTGTAGACTCTCAGAATAACTCGCACTAAAACTTAAAAAGTTCAGTGGAAATCACACTGATCTCTTTACCATCAGATCGCCATGGCAACCACATCCTACAGAACCTTCATCAGCGTTACTTTACATTCAGGAGTAGCTCATTTCCTTTCATGGACGTAACTTACATCAGTTTTTATGTTTTTTTTAGATAAACGACTAGCATTGCTTTTTTGTTTTCTTGGTGCAAAGCTGGGAGAAACAGAGAGCCGCTCTGTTCGCAGCAAACCCTCCTCTCATGTTCGGTGTCAGCTGTAAGCGCACTCGCATGTCACTGTGGCACAGAGAGATTAAAAAAAAGAGAGAAGAACAAGCACATTTGGAAGCAGGCTTGTGGTGGTAGTGGGTGACGGGAGGTGGGCAGACAGACTTGCAGTAAAGCCAGGGCAGGCCAGACAACTTTAAGCTCACTCTCTTATGAACAACGTGCCAATTTCAACACAGCTTCCACACAGAGAAGCCACACACAGACACAGTGTTGAGACTGGCGCAGCTGTTTTAAGAGCGCGCTCTGGCAGGCTAACAGAGACAGACGAACAGGGTGGTGGGGAGGCCATGGGTCCGGCCGGCGGCTCGCCGCCGCCCGCACTGGACTCGTGCTGCTAACCACGAGGCTTACCGATGGTAGCAGAGTGTTTGGGGCTGGAGGCAGACCCCTGCTGGTTAAAAGGGTGGTGCAAGTTCCCAGCTGCAGAGAGAGCAGAGCCAACAAACTGATGGACGACCACTCGAGAGACAGAGAGCGTGTGTCGCGTAAGCATTTGTGTCAGTAAAGAGACAGAGAGGGACAGCGGCAGAGACAGCAGAGAGAGGAGAAATGGACAGGAAGGAGAAAACAGCATACCCTCCAGGAATTATATTTCTGTCTGTTTCATTTGTTTTAAGATCTGAATTTTGCACCAAACTTAATTCAACTGCTAAATCAGAAAGATATACAAACAAAATGACTTAGGAGCTTAGTTTAGCTTCTCTAACAGAAAGTTTGCCAATTATCTCATCAGTATTTTCTGCAGAACAATCCAAATCGTGGAGAGAATGAAAGAAAATCAGAGGAAGAGAAAGAGAATGAAAAGCAAAGGGAGAATATTGGTTAATTCATTTATTTTCACTGCAACTTTGAGCTTTCTCTTACCTCCACCGATGCCCACAACAACAAAAATATTCCACCTCCCATTCTATTAAAGTCTATAAGCTGTGCATTTTTTTCAACATTTCATTAATCGTCACAAAAAATGACAATGAGTCAAAATGAAGGGTCAGTATGTGAATTAGATAGGATTTTCATGGTTATATTTCAAATAATCTGTCGATTTTTTCTGTAAGAAATATGTAGCTCAAAAATGTATAAGGTTCTTTGCAAAGTTTTTGTAATTACGTGTATTGTATGATAGTAAAAGACAAAGATAATTAAAAACCATTTGTAGTTAAAAAATATTTTTAATTTTTAGTAACTTCCTTATCTGTGTTGTTTCAGTTTAAAAGCTAGTTTATCTATTTCGTTTTCTGTAAATTTGCAGCATCTGACAGCATCTCAATCCCAGCAAAATGTTTTCCACCTCAGGTGCGAATTGTGTTACTGCTACTGAGTTTGAAGTGAGATTTGAAAACCAGGAGAACAGCAGTGATAATTACCCTCCCTATCACTCGGGACGCAGTGAGCAAGCCGGATCCGAAGGCTCGTGTAACCTGAATGTGACACTGTCGCTTTATGTTTTCACCTCCACAAACATGCGAATGCGTTGGCTTCGACTCGAGCCGCTCTGTCACTTACTGCGGTTGTCTTTCAACTGCAGGACGGGGGTGTACAGGTTTTTGGATGTGCGGCCGTCGGATGTGGTGGCGGTCAGCACGGCGGCGTTGTTCCTGTCTCCCTGCTGCACGGGGCTCGATTGGTGACGTAAAATGTCCACCAGGGATCTGACTCAGTGCAGGAAAGATGAGTGGATCAGAGTAGAGAAAGGTGAAAAGAGGGTATCATTCAGAAACTGCATTTTTTATCTTTGATGTCTTGTTTTAACTGTTTTTTTTTTTTTATGATGTCAAGCATATGTAGTATCACTTTGAAAAAGATTGTTCCTTCCATTTAATTTATGGGAGTAGAAGTGTCAGTTATCTTTCACTTTGTACATTAATATTAAAATTAAGTCAAAAGTTCAGATATTAAACATAAACTTAAATAATAATTAAACTCTATGTGTAAGGAGCAGTTAATCCTGTCTGGAGATGCTGCTCAAGGAGCACAAAAATATCTGCACAAAAAAAACCCTTAAAGACCCCCAAGTGAATACCTGATGGTAAAAGTAAGAGAGCAGTAACACACGACCCAGTCCCAGAAAACTGAATGAAAACTATAAGAACATTAAGAGGAAACCCCCGACTGCTGGAGGTCAGCAGCTTGATAAACGGAGTGCATTTTTTTCCATAGCAATTTATAGCCATTTCTTCCTCACTGTTAACTTTCCTTTAGGGCGGACTTTAATTAAATGAAACGCGATAATAGTAAACAACAATTCCCTGATCCATCGCCTCAGTAATTGCTACCACAAATCACCAAGCCTGTTTTAATTCTGGTGGGTGTCGAAGAGCAAAATGAGCCCAGAACGAGACTGAAATTCAAATCTATCAGTTTTTTTTAACTTGAAGGAAAAAAAAACTGAGGGTTCAGTTTAGCAACAGTGGAAAATAATGAAACATTTTATTTCAGGCTCTATGAGACAACTCTTTAGTAGGTCTCACCTGGGCATGTTGACATCTCTGTTGCGAGGTCGACGTGCCACCTTGCTGAAGGCGACCCTGACGCCCACAGCCACCACCAGCGTGAAGGATATCACCCCTCCAATCACGTAACCCGTACTGGAGAAAAAAAAGCATAAAGTCACGCAGAAAGGTACGGAGACACAGGCAGAAAAAGAGAAAAATGTATGATTTCTAGTGTTCTGCTCTCTATTGCTTAGTGGCTTTAACAAAGCAGTTCCACCCAAAAAAAATTCAGTTACTGTAAGTATTTCAGTAGGTTTGAACCTCTGCATTCATAAACAATATGAGCTTAGAACAGGTATCAGAGATCTCAATTCAACTTAGTATTTTGGATTGCTATAATTTGTTTTCACATTGTTGTAACAAATCAAACCCAAAAATCCAATCTGTTCCACTTTATATGTGATACTAAAATTTAGGTATATATCAGATTATAATATCACAATCAGACCAGTCCTGGCTCTGACTGCACATCCAAAACAGACTACACTTCATGTTGTTATGATCTTGTGACAAAACTGTCATTTCTCATTGCTGAACAACTTTAAAACCAATCCATAGACCCTTCTATCCATTATTACTCCCGTGAAGAGTGTGCTGTTGTGTGACATCAATGATTTTCTGCGCTTGCAGGTCGCTTTAGGTTTGGAAACAGTTCACGCTTAAGTGTCATTGTGGTCGGATTTTAGTTAGAAGTATGTAGGACCATGCAAAAAGAAAAAAATAAATAAATAAACGGATTTCAGCAAAAATATTAAAATTGAGCATCAAGACCTGCTGTGTGATCAGAGCTCCAGGCCTGTCCACTCCTTGGGACTAAAATTATTTACTTTCTCACCTATTACAAAAACTTTGCAATGACATTCCCTAAAGTTGAAATCCTAATGTGAAATTATATTTTTCTATATTTGGTTTTCATTAAGGCTGACGTTTTGGTAATCTTTCAGAGTGGTGTTAGGTGATTGGTAACTCTTTAGATTTCTGTAGCTCATGTTATGACAAAAGTACAAAGAAATTAGAGGTGGTTTAAAAAAAATTTATACATTGAGCTAAACTAATTATTTATATGCATCATGTGATTTTTTTTCAACTCCAACCCTGACCTGCTGCTCTGCTGCTGCAGCGTCTCGAAGTCGGGGTCTGGCTTGTTGGCAGCAGGCACGCTGACGGGGGCCTGCGGGTCAGCCCACACAGGGGAAATGTAGTTTTTACAGGACTCCTGGTCCAGTCGGTTCCTCCGGTGCTCGCAGCAGAACCGGTACTGGCAGGTACCACAGCAGTAGCGATACGTGCCCTTGGAGCAGTTGAACGTGTTGTCAAAGTGCCCCATGACGTCATAGTAACCCCTGGGGAACAGAGCATAAAACATAAGTCTGAACTTTTGTGATGAATGTGTTTCATCACAGAGAAACACATTCCACTAAGCCTTAAAATCTGGAGGGTATTAAAATGAAAAAAACAACACTAGTACAAAAGGCCAGATAGTAAATAACAGAAGTTATGAATAACAAATTAAAACAGACAAAAAGTTGAAAGCTTATGTATGTTTTGGATCTTGTCTTATATTTCCCTGCTTGTTCTGCTTCTGGCTGCCTGAATGTGGTCGCAGTGTGGCTTGCCAACAGACAACTGATTTAGAGCTGATTATCTGTTGCCTAGCAACAGCAAGACGCCTCTCAGTGCAGAACATGAGCTTTGGTGGGATCAAGATGAGAGCTGCAGGAGAATCATGATGTTCTTTGCTTTTATGGCATTCAGTAAGAAGAACACATTAAACGAGCCGGTGGAAGCTGCAGTCACTCAAACAGCAGCCTCACTTCTGCAAATGGCAATACATAATAATCTTTTTTCTTAATCTTAACCTAAAATAACAAATGCACTTTTCAGATTTTAATTTTCAGCCTTCGTTTGTTTTTCTTGCTCCCGTCAATTTTTCCCATGTTATTTTATTTTCCCTTTTTGACCTTGTTAAACAGGGATGAGCTCAACCTGCAGATTTAGCTGGACAACATCAACACCTCCATCCGGTGAAAATTCATGCAAACAGCTCAGCTTTTTA
The DNA here is from genome assembly GCA_903067095.1 of Girardinus metallicus. Classification (NCBI taxonomy): domain Eukaryota; kingdom Metazoa; phylum Chordata; class Actinopteri; order Cyprinodontiformes; family Poeciliidae; genus Girardinus; species Girardinus metallicus. Next base: position 232,321 of record CAEGAE010010244.1, read on the forward strand.
TCTGTTGTCTGTTTCTAACATGCTTTTAGTCTCTGGCTGCATTTCCATTCATGTGGAACTTGTTCTAATACCTGGAGATTAACATATTTAGCAGTATGTTACATGTCGACTATGTCTTCACAAGTGAAGGAACCAAGGCACTTCCAGGCTTTTAAAAAAAAAAAAAAACATAGTTTAATAGACTGCTTAAATTTTAAAGTCCTTTAAATAAATACCAGGCAAAGTGCCACAGTGGCCAGAGCTTAGTTTGGCTTTGTGGAGCATTAAGTAACGTGGTGTTGGTCCACCCATGCCTCTGCACTGTTGGCCAGCTGGCTAAATGATTTCTAAACCAATTGTTTCATGCTTACAAAAGATGTTTGAATGTATTTCCAGTTGTGAAAAACTTTTGTCATGTAGATTCCAAAGGAGCATCACCCATCCCCTTTATTAAAGTAACACTGCAATTTCATTTTTAACTGTTACCAAGTAACAAGAGGCATGTATGTAAAGCAGCGGACTGAAGCTAAGGCTAACTGGAAACTACTACTAAGTTCAGCAAGTATTTATTCTACAATTCTGCCTAATTTTATGTATCAGAATTAAAATAATGTCACATTATTACAGTTATGTTAATAATGTGACATTATTAACATAACTGTAAATTAATATGTTATTTTAATAGGAGTAATGATTAGAGTTTATTTTTTAGTTTATTTTGATACCAATTGACTTTTCAGTTAAAGATATACCAGCCTCAAATTGTGGAACAACCATTAGTCTGTAGTTATTTTACTACCTTTGCACTGCTTTTTCTTTTCTTTTAGATTTGCTTGGCAGAATACTAAACTTTTTTTTTTTTTTTTGAAATTCGCTTTCACAAGTAAAATTTGACTAACAAAAAAATAACTGCATCACAGAACATTCATACCTGCAAACTTCTCCATTATCCACCAACGGCGGGGCCACCTGGGCCCCACTGAGCGGAGGCTTCAGTGGGTTTTCCGTAGCGTTCCGTGGAAACATCCTCTGCGGGAGAGGCTTCGGGGGAAGCTCAGCCATCGCCGCCGGATCGTCATCGTCCTTCATCTCAGCCGCTTTCGGTGGCACTTTGGATCCGCCGCGGGGATTTGACTTGTAGCCAGTCAGGAGGAACAAGGTGCTGCCCGTTTTTCCAGCAGAGGTGCCACTGCTGCTGTCAAGCATCCTGGCGTCACCGTCGGCATCTCGCCGCTCCACGGTAACGGTCAGGGAGGAAACAGGGAGGCAGGAGAAAAGCAACAGGATGACAAAAAGGGAAATCATCCTCTTTGAAAGCGTGAACTTCATTGTTCTGGGGTAAAGTTCTTCAGCCGTGATTTAGAAAAGGAACTATCAGACTATCAGAGTTCAACTCCAAGATGGCGTCTGGCTGAAATATAAAAACCTTTGTGATGAAAATGTTTTAACTTCAGTTTTTAGTTCAGATGTGGTTCAGCAGCTGTTTTATGAATGTGTTTGGCATTTCACTCGTTCATCTGAATGTAAACATTTCTCTGGATAGAAATCCCTCCCAAAAGCAGCTTGTGTAAACATTGAGGTTTTCAGAGATTTTAGGCCCTGTACAAACTGCCTGTAAAACAGTTTAATAAACCAGCCAACATTAACTTCACAATATGACTGTGTTGAATGGCACTGGCTTCTGAATAATTAGTATAGGTCTGTCAGCTGACAGAGTGGCATTTTTTCCCCTTGGCCAAAACTCAAAACTTTTCAAAATGGCAGTATTTACACATTTACTGTAAACAAAAGAGAAGAGTTTGAGGAAAACTGTAAACTCTTAAAATGACCAACGGGAATGCTCGGTTTGGCACATAACAAATTGCTATGGAAACGGTGGCTTGTAAACATTTACAACTGTATGTAAACTTCAGATCGCTCGAACTGATGTTGGATCTATTCTTCCGGGAGTTTGGCACTTCTGTTGTCCGTTGTAAATTAAAAAAAATAATAATAATCTGACATGGAAAGAAAATAATTTTATTCCAGGCTATATGTCTGTAAACAACAGTGATGGCAGCTTTGTTTAACAAGGTGAAAGAAAATCAGTTTGAATTTGGCACAAGCTTCTTCAGTTTGTACATCTTCTACAGGTCACTATCAATTTCCATAATTAGCTCCATTAAGTAACTTAGATGAATCAGTAAAGGTCTGTATGCTTAGGAGTTTGGTCTAAATACTGGGATTTAAAAACTGTGAGCTATGATGTCGTTGAATGAATTTACTGCAGATGAACAGCATTGAGCAGCATCAGGACTTTCAAGAAAAAAAGTTTTTCCAGCAGCTACTGGAAGGAAATGGTCAGTCCATTAAACTGGAATGTCAATGGAAGCTGGTGAGAACTTAAAACTGAAGACTTTTCTTTAAAAAAAAAAAAAAAAAAAGCCGCAGATTTATGTGCGTTCGATACCCTTGCTCGAGTGTCTCTGCTCTGAGTTTAGCTTGGCCCAACAGAAGAGAACAAAGGAGGGCTTGGGCCCGGTTCTAGCAGGGCAGCGAGGTTCTGCCCACAGAACAGACATGAAACTGTCTGGATTCATCCGTCAACACAGAGGAAAACGGGACGCAGATGGGAACTCGGCGTGGTCGCTGTGGCTGCCACGATTTGACGCCGCGGACGATCCGATTGCACAATTCTTGAAAAGCAGTTAGAAAAACTACAAACTTACGAGATCCTCTTTCCTCCAAACATAGGAATTTGGGGGTTTTTTTATGAGCAGTTGCCTCATGGGTTCCCTGAATGTGTGTGTGCACCAATATGACGAAGATCACTTTGTTAGAAAACAAAAATCTAAAACACTGTGAGAAGCTTTGCAAATGTAAAAGTTAATCTGTATGGCTGGTGTTCGGTATGGCTTCAGGTTATGATCTTATTTTTCCTTATAAAATTATTTTTCTTTCACATACAAACATGAGTACAGTGAAAGGTTTTAAATTGCATGTTTTTTTTTCAGGAATAAAAAGAGGAATGCTGAAGAGCTCACTGGAACTTGATAAAGGGGAATTTCACGTCAGTAATCAAGCTCAACATATGGAAGAAACGAGACGACAATGACTGAGAAGCCTTTCTAATGTAAGCAACTGGAAGAAGGAGATAGGCAAAGTGTCAACAGTGTTTCACAGCGCAGACTGAGAGGACAGTATACGTCTAAGCCTTTCAGATAGCAGCAGCAGCGGCGGCGGTGATGATGGCGGGCTTGGATTTATCTGGTCAAACGTGGCTTGTGTTACCCGTCAGTCAAAACGGCGCTCCGATTTAAAATAAAACCTTCAGACGCCGTCAGAGAATTATCACTTCTCACCACATGCTTCCTCTGTCACTCCACAAACTGTTTATAAAGCACTTTGAACCAATAATGCACTGATTATGGTCTTGGCAGGAAAATCACGCAGTTTTCGCATTAACAGCAGCAAACACTGAAAGCTTAAGTAGTCAGGAGTCAATAAGTTGTTAATATGATGGTGGACTTAAAGGTTCACGTTGGCAAATAAATCAGGTTCTGAGGCTGGTTTGATTAAATACTGTATGATTATGTAGAGAGATGTAGTTTCATCAAATATTGTTTTTTGCTTTTTTGCTTTTTTTGGACACAGTCAGTTTGGCATCTGCTTTTGGTCTCGTTGGAAAAGAAAAAGAAGAAAATAAAGAAAAAGCTCTGAATCTTTCATCCAGGCCATGAAAAAAGGGGGGAAAAGAGAAAAAAATAAAGTGAAATGTATAACAGGAGTCTGAAAGTTGAAAGGAGGGGAGCTGGGAAAATTCCCCCACTTGATAATGAGATGTTCCCGATCTGGTCGTTCACTCTGGTTTGATCACAGGTTCCACAGTTTTCACACTGCAACACAAGAAAACATACATCACGTTAGGAGGGAAACACTTAAAAATCTATATTTGTACATGTTGTCTGTAATAACTTGTGGAGAAGGATGAAAAATAGGTCAGATAAATCCACGGTGATAGATATTCACACTATTCACAAGCATTTTCTTTATACATTAAGTTTTAATAACATCCCCAAATTCAGCAGAGAAATCTGAAAATTGTTCACGTCACTTATATGTTTTTGTTGGACTGCATAAATTAAATTACTGTTAGAATAAAGATATTCTAACAGTGGAATATATCGAGCCATTGATTAACAATGATGTATTTAAATAACAATGACAGTTGAGTTGGCTCAAAGTAACAGTAAGGCCATTTTCAGTTCAGGTAAACATTTTTTAATCCTAAAATTAAAAAAATATATATTTCATCTGTCAAACAAAAGTCCTAACAAGGTAAAGATGTTGATTTCAAGCAGCTACAATGCAGGATCCCTGAAAGCTCGACTGTGTAGCAGTGTACACGAATCAACACTAAAACATTAAGATTCAAACACAGGCAAATGTTTGATTTTGCAAAAACAAAAAGGGGAAGAATTTTAAAGGCTTTTCTATTTATAGACTGCCAAACATGAATTAAGTTATTCTACAGCCATCACAGATTCTTTAAAACACATTTGGTGCTTTTTGAGAACAAATTAAGGAATGGGCTTATGTAATTTTTCCATTATAATTGCATATTTTTCTGTAGAAAGTCGGATCCAAAGGTGGATCCTAGGCTTTGCTCATCATCTCCACATATATGCTTCTGTCAAAACAGTCAGCTCTGCTTCTGCTTGTTTTTCCATAGTGTGACCTATCACCTCCATCAAACCCATTTTACCAGAACTTGTCTTTTCTAAATTTAGCAGATTATTTAAACAGGTTGAAATTACCTGTTTATTTCAACCTGGGCAATAATTGGACATTATTATGTCCAATAATTATTGGACATTATTGCCCAATAATGTCAGCAGTATTGGGCAATAATGCTGACATTATTGCACAAGGCTGCAATAATGTCAGCATTGGGCTGTAAATACGGCACCTGTAAACAGTAAGGAATGATACCACTACGCCGCTATAATGGTATCATCAGATGTATAATTGAAGAGCATGCTTCATACAAAATGTAGCCTGCTTTTCAGAATGTAGCATACCATCACACATAAAACAGGAGCTGACAGCAGAGATGTGACTTTGATAGAGGTAGCAGGGGACGGGAGAGATGCCATATGGACCCATCCGACAGAGGGACGGAGGAAGAAATGGATCACAGATGTGTGAATGTGTTCTGTTTACAGAATGAGGCCTTCGTCGCTGGGAGTGGTCCAGCATCACACTGCTCTAAAGAGCTCATTATTTTATAATACTATTGATGTGACTACAAAATGTATGAAATGAGTCAGAATATTACATTCATCAAGTGTGACACTGACTAATATTAGTCTGTTTATGAAAGAACATAATGTCTGCAATGTAGGGATGTGGGATATTCGAAAAGCATGTGAGATGTGAAAACATAGTTAAATGTTGCTATGGTGACATAAGTAAACAGATAAGTGCACTGTATATGCTTTGGGTTTGAATTAAACTTTCTATTACAACAACTCTCTTGAAAAACTTGCGTCTGTCTACAGCTGTTGTATTAGAAATGAAATTCTAGTTTTATTGCAACATAGTTATTAAGGATATTGAAAAAAACATTTTATGCTATATATTCTGCTGCTTTATAGTTATACTTGAAAGTCATACTGTAGATTTGGTGTTCCTGTACAGTCTACAGTAGCTTAGAATTTTATATTTTCAGAATGTGGATAATTTGGAAAAATTATCCAAAATTATCCAAAAACTCAAAAAGATTTTGAGTTTTTGTTCCTTATTCCCTCCCTCCCTCCCTCCATCCATCCATCCATCCATCCATCCATCCGTCCATCCATCCACTTTGTTACCGTCTTCCACAGAACTGTGTGGTGTTTTAGTGAAAGAGTGAAGCAATGTCAGTGTTGCAATTTTTTCACTACGTTGAAAGTTTGAAAAATAGATATAATATATATCTCTAAATATCTGTTCTTGATCATAGCTACATTAATATTGTATATTGACATTTATCCAAATGTTTGTGTTGGTGCATCGCTAATCAATATAAAGCATATTTTTTTGTGTCAGGTTCTGCTAATGACTGTAACTGCAAAGACATTTATCATTAACGCCACTCTTATGTCTGTCATTGAACTAGATTTTTGCCTCTAAACAAAAGTGCAAAGTTTAATGAACTCAGATAGAACCAATACAGAATTCAGAGCCCCTATACTTGGATCCAGAGTCTGAATAATACACCGCCTCAAAATGGAAACATATCCCAGCAGTGAGTGCTGTTAATTTTAACTCACTTATGAATCATTTTCAGGTTACAGTTACAAAAAAGCAGCTTTAATTTATGGTATCAGTCATTTGCTAATTGCAGATAGAATTACTGTATTTTTTTCTTCACTTTCGCCCAAGACTCTTGATCCTTCTGTTACATTTCAGAGCAAACAAAAATTAGATCACCATCAGGACAAGACTCATCTCCTGGAGCAACAACAATACCTCCAGCTGATACTGTAGCAGTCAGAGCGGCAGCTCCAAAAAAAGAAAAACCTCAACAAGACAGCAGAGAAGGAGAGCTTAGAAAATAAATGATCAGTTGTAAAATATAAGTGGAGGGGAAAAATACAAGAACAGCATGTTCTGGGGTTAGGGTCGGAGCTGAACTATATCCTGAATCACAATAACCTAAATAGGCCGATCCTCCTCTCTGCTGGAAAGTTCTGGGCGCTCTGCTGCCCTGACAGCTTGGCTTCACATCAGTGTGTCTCGACCCTCCAGGGGCTTTTCCGACCCGCTTCCTCAGATGTCGTAATTAAGAAGCCCCCGCTGACAAATAGCCGAACTTCCACTGGCTTTCTAGGCGGCAAGTGTAATGATTCAATAAAATCCAGGAATATGTGAGCGCATGTATAAAAGTGTGGATTTAACACATTGAAGTTAACACTTTTATGCTCTGCATGGAGCTGAAGTACCATTTCTTTCTCTTCACTATGACTGTTGAATCTGTACATGATGGTTATATTTAAATGTAATAAAACTAACATAACACAGAAAGAGCAAAGAAAAGAAATATTAAGCACCACATCCATGTCATTGATGAATTTATACCCTGTGTTCTGTCCCCCAGCTGATCTGGCAGTCTGTCTGTCCAACACGCTGTCTGTCTGCACTATTTTCTGGTGAACATGCCAGTGTGGCTGCATGCAAATCCCCACTGTTATCCCTCTGTCTTCCTGCTTCTCCCGTCTCCCTGCTGATCTCGGTCATTCGCCTTGCTGTGTTTGTGACACACATGCATGAATTTGTCCTGCTGACTCCCTCTTAGCAGTGTGTACTAGGAATCACTAAACAGAGTTAACACCTTTACATCATAAATCATTTTACACATGCTACTTTGAACAGTATTAACCTTGTTCAGATAAATCAATTCCTCTTCTGTGGCCAAAGCTGCAACTCTGTGTGCCTGATTTAAGAGAATAAATCTCTGAAAACCACTATGTCTTTGCATTTTTCTTAATTTGTTCATAGTATGATTTGCCAGTAATGTATCAGCAAACAAAATGTCAATATTTTTCTATTCATTTATCTAAACTGCAGTAATCATCTACTTGAAAATGCAGTTATTTTAAGCGCTGAGTGTTATAAAACCTAAATGTATGAGTAATCTTTCCCTGAGCCATGCAAGCTTTTAGAGTTTGGCGACTCTGTACTGTTGTGCCTCACTTACAGGGATGACAACTTGTAGATCACGAAGCATCTGACAAGGCTACTGATCGGTTGTCAGTGACTTAACTTCCTGTTAAGGCTTTTGGTTGCTAAAGTAAAAACAGGGAATTTTTGTAAAACAGGACCCTGTTCCATTTTTACATAAAGTCACAAAATGCGAGGCATTTTATTTATTATTAATTCAAGTGATAGACCACCAACAAAAGGTAGTGGACAACTATGAAGCTAAAAGAAAAAAAAAGACATACTTTTCTCTCTTTCCCTTTATATAACAATGAAAAAGTCTGAAAAGTGTGGCTGATATGTATTCATTCCACCTAAACTGAACAATGAGAGAGTTAATATGTTGTAGAAGAATTTATCTTATTACAATTACACCTTCAGGAAGGGATGACCTATATGGAATCAAAATTTTATCACTATAGTTTTTATTATGATAATGATGAAAACAATGATTTAAAATGTTTTATTACTTCTTCGTAGTATTTTTTTAGGTAGCTGTATAACTGACTGCATTCACAGCAACCACAGCCCTACAAACACAAACACTGATCTTGACAAGCACATGAAACAGGCTTCTTCCCGACACCAGCCACATAAAGAAGTGTGCTTTTTATCATTAAACTGCATGTAGTAACTCCAATTAATCACATTTCTATTTTACTGAAATGTATCTATTTTACTGAAATTACTCATGGAACAAAGGTGGAAAAAATGGTATAATTACAGTTCAACAGTTTTCAAACATCTTTAATTGGAATTAAGTGCTGTGAGTGTTAATCAAAAGTCTTATGATGGCATTTTTAGGCATTTTTTACGATAATGATAAACGATGCAATAAACGCCCCTAGCTCTGCAACCTCTCAAGTTTTCTTCCAGGATTGTTTTGTATTTAGCTCCATTCATCCTCCAAACACCATTCAGAGAGAAACAATCCCACACCATGATGCTGCCACCACCATGTGTCACCATACTAATAGTGTGTTTAGTCAGATTATATAAGTGCAATGTGGCAAAACTCAAAAAAGTTCAACGAGTATCAATAATTTGCAATGCATTGTAACAGTTACTGTACAAATCAGTTTTACTGCTCTGAAATTTTTATTAAATAAAAATGGAGACCCAGAATTCAACCAATCAATAATGAGTGGAATATTGATTAACCAGAATAGAAAACAGAGTGTGTGCATTAGGGGACAGTTTAAGCGCTAAAGCATAGATGTTGTTTGTCTGTGTCATGTTTACGGTACACCACAGGTCTGTCTCCATATTGTATGCATGACTGACTTTCACTGGCAACAGCACATGAGTTTAAAGACACAAAAGCTCCCTGACAGGTAGTGACCACCTGCGTCATGGCACAAACACTATCTTTCCTCACGCCATCCATCCATTCACTCCTTTCCCTCCCCCCTGGCTGTGCGTGGGTTGGAGTGTTTCACTAGGAATAGCTTAGCACCACTGAAAAGAGATAATGTAAAACAACAACAGAGGACAAAAAAATGTAACGTTGAAAGAATTTACTCATTTTATGTTTAGGATATTTGTAAATGCGTCACAAATTTGAAGAAAAAAAAAATGTGGCTGTGTTGTCTAACATCCATATCACCACTGTTCAGTCAGCCATCGTCTCAGAACTAACATGTTTTAAAGAATCTGCTCTCAGTTCACTCGTCCTCATCCACTCAGTTCCTCCTCTAACACCCCTTTACTTCATCCACTTCCTCCGACCGCTTTTTTTTACCCACAATCTCAACCTTTCTCTGCCTCCTCTCACCCCCTCCTCCTACCACCTCCCGTCTATGAAGCATGCTGGGAAGAGAGCCAGTGCATAAGGGCATGCAGCAGCAGCAGCAGCAGTAGGACTTGCAACAGTGTGGCTCTGTATTCTAATATGGAGTGGGGCGAAGCTTGCAGAGCCTTCAGCGCGGTGAACTCTGTCCATAAAGGTCAATGCACTGCCCTTGTGTTGTCAACTGATGCAGCAATGAAACAAAACGAGCTTCAAAATAAAAATCCATAAACGTACCCTGGTTTTCAGATGACTACATAAAGGGTGAAGTATTCCACGAGGTCCAGGCCTCCATTAACTGTTGTTATTGCACACAGTGATGTAAAACGGCTTTTCATGGAGGGCGATCTGCTTGTTGCAAACCTGAACTGTCCGTGCACTGTTCAGACTAACTGTTTGGATTTGTATCAATGTACATATTGTGAACTAAGCATTATAATTGTCCAATATATCAAGATGCAGGGATTAAAAGAGCGTAAAACTAGAGTTACAATGAATGTGATTTCACACACAACATTGACACCCAAACCCTAAAATTTGTCCAGTAACAAAACATGGATTCATCCAGTTTGCCTGCAGGGGCGTCATGTTGCCAATCTCCAACATGACAAAACATGGCTGCGGATATGAAAACCATTAAATTGGCTTTCCTTTCAGTTTAACTACAGTTCCTTCTTGTTGTCACAGTTCAGTAGTTTTTGTTTTAATCTGTATGAGATACTGGAGCAAAGCTTAGCTGGTGAGTTAGCAGTAGCTAAAGTAAAGGTTAATTAAACACCATCTACATTTAATTAAAAGAATAATGAAAAGGCACTTTAAAACACAATAAAAGCTTGTGGTTAAAGTGCTGCTGAGGACAGAAACAAACACATTCTAGGAATCCCAATTGATTTAGATCTGTTTCTGCTCCTGCACTGAGTTTTCTTCCTGTAAACTGGAATTTGTACAATTAGATCAACAAATGCACCTCATAGAGCCACCATTCAAAATGTCTTATTTTAACATCTGTATAGCTACTTACTGTTGCTACAAGGTGACTATTTATTAAACTACTGCATATTATCATATTCTTTTAAACAGGCAATAATTCAATTGGGACATTATTCCTAGCATAATTGTCCAAAACCAACTACAGACTGACTATATCAGATGGATGGAAATAAGTGACATTTCCCCCTTCAATAAAAACATTTTTAGTCATGGATGAGATTCCAAACCTAATTGACTGCAATATCGAACACATAATATTGTCAAGTAGAAGCTAAAGTTCAGACTTTCTTTAAAATGTTCAAATATGCACCATTTTTATTTAATTACAGTTACATGAGTAAATGTAACTTGTTACTTTCCATCATAAGGCGCTTCACTGCCTTTTTGAGTCATGATGGAGCTGAACTCATCTGTCCATCCAGTCGGTACCTGCTTGTTCTTACCAATAACCAGATATTACAGTCATGTGTCTGGACTGTCGGAGGAAACCAGAGTAGTCGGGGAGAACTCACACATGCACAATTAGAAAAGTGAAACTCCATGCAGACAGATGTAAATCCAGAACCTTCAGCACTACAAACTGTTCCGCCATGCAGCCCTGAGCTGAAGTCAGTTTATGTTCAAATCAGAACAAATGCAACATGGCCAATCTTCAAATGGAAATCAACAAAGCATAACAAGACTGGTGGTGTTACAGTGAATGAATATATACATATTAAATACAGTAACAGCACACTATACAGAAAAATAATCTGTAATGGTAGCACCAGATTTATTTGGTGCCTGTTAAACTACTTTGGAAACCCACTCATAAAAAGGATGAAACAAAAGGATTCTAACTTTGTGTACAGTGATATTCTGATATTTATATTGTAGAGAGTGATAATATGATAACCATAAATGACAGCAGGATATCATAAAATGTTCATGTGAAAGATCTAGATGTTAATCTTGTTGGGAGGTTTAAGGAAGGGTTTTAAAAAACGCTGTTCACTGGTGCTCTACATCCAACCTGAGCCAGAGCTATTTAGAAAAGACGGCTGGGGAAAAAAATGGCACAATTTTTAATTTCTACATGAGAAAGAGCAAGCAAGTGCAGATATTATATAAAAGACTTCCACTTGTAACTGCAGGTAGAAATATTTCTACAAACTAAATACATAACACAAAACATTTTACATTTGTAAAAAAAATTCCATTCAAAATGCTTGCCTTTGTGTTGATCTGCTTAAAAATGATTCCAATAAAATAGCTTAAAACTTGAAATTGTTACCTGACAAAATGTATAAAACTGAAGGACATGCCAGGCAATAGATAACTAAACAAAAAACACCTAGTTTATTTTATGCCCAAATGCAATAAATATAAAGAAATATGATAGTACTGTTGGTATTTTGAGCATGATCCTTGGATATGCTTAAACTGATACTACAGAAATCTCACTCAGCATCATCATAGAAATGGTGGCCCAAAACAATTTATGATTTCGTTTACTTGAAACTTCTGTTCAGCAATTTAATACACTAAAAATTGGTGCTATGAATATGCAAGGATACAAATTGAATGTGGTTTTGAATCTAAAAAACTGATTCTAAAATGAATGACTAGTTACAAAGGAGGGAAATATTAAATGTCATGAGCAGATCAGAGCTTCAGAAGACAAAACTGAATCAAGCAAATCTCTGAATCTCTGCATTTATAAAAGGATTTAAAGCTATAAATACAGTCGCTCTATAACCTAACTGTTCATAAGAACAGGATGTCAAAGCTTAGAAGCAACATGAGGAGTAAAAATGTTTGAGAAGACAATTAAGATATTTTATTAAATATTAAAATAGATTATAAATTTTTTTAATTATAAAATATACAGTTGAAATCAGATGTTTTCATGGTGTATAAAAAGCATTTCCTGCTTATTGTAAACAAGATGTGGTAAAATTATTTATATTCCCTAAATGCCAGGATAATAAAAAGAAATAAAGTAATAGAAAATTGCGTTTATTGCCTTAGTCATACGAGAACCCTAAATAAAGATGTTATGGCTTCATAAGCTTCTGAAGCGTTTGCTCTTAATAACCTTATTAACATTTCAGGAAGCTAAAAAACCTGAGAACATCATTTCAGCTATGAAGTAGGGAGGTGGCAGCATCATGATGTTTATTCTCATTCCCTCTTTGACTGGATTTAATTTTGCAAAATAAACAGCCCTTCCTGTACACAGTAATAACCTTCACTGTTTTCACAATATCAATGTTTTGTTATTGAGCTGTAGATTCTGACTTTGCAGATTTCTCTGCTCTTGCTAAGAGCGTTTATTGACTTGTCTTGTTGGTGCTGCAGCCCGAGCAAAGCTGAGTGGCCACCAAGTGCTGCTGCTCCAACTCTAATTATTTACCAAGAGGTTAGTCATGGCACTCAGGCCTGAAGTTGTGGACTGCTAACAGAATGAGAAAATGAAAACGCTCCTCGCTGGACCGGCGCCTCCCAGTTGGCTGTGAGGGAGGAGCAGATGTGTGAGGCCAGTCTTTCTGCCAAGCTCAACCACCATCTTCAACAGATTGGATTGTGTGGCAAACATCCCACTGCTGCACATACATGACTACAAAACAGGATGTTTCATTTTCACCCTCCAAAGCCGTCTCCAAAAAAATGGCATCTATTTTTTTCCCTAGGAAAGTGGAATAATTATCACATGGATTAGCTTGACTAGTTTTTCAGTCGATGGTCTTTTCAAAGAAATAGTGGCTTTGCAGGGCGGCAGCTTTGGGACTTTACAGCAAAGAGTGAAAAAAAATCAGTGTGTGAGATGTCTCACAATTGTCCTCATTCATAGAGGCTGTCAAGATCTGCTTCACAGTTATGAAGAGAGCATGTGGATTAATAAGCTGAGCGGGAATGATGTAATTAATTAAAACATTTGCATATTGCACAGTTACTCTTGACACGGATTCACCTCGCAGCATTTGCTGCGCTCTTGCTTTACTCAACCTCTTTCCTACTTCACCAGGTTTTTGTTTTTATTTCAAGTGCTTTACAGTTTCAGGGTAGATAAAAATAATCCTTTTCCTCAGAGCGAGTGTAAACCCCACTTTTGCTGTCAACATTTATGTATGTTTAAATTCTGAAAATATGTACCGGTAAAGGTTTAATTGTGTACAGAAAGGGACGTTCCTCTTGCAAAATTAAAGACCAGTCAAGAGTGAAAGAGTGAAGAGTAAACGGTGGATACCTTGTGACTGGAGTCACTTTTGTGCAGCCATGCAAGGTTTACTATTGCCAATTACATCTAATGCATCAAGGCATGAAAATCACTTCCAGTGTGTTTATACACTTTCCGTCCATATTTACGACTGATGTGAATTTCTGGTTACATGACACGAGCTGCTGTAGCTATTTTTATTAGATGGTATTTTGGATGATTTATTTGCCTTTACGCATCAGCTGCTGACCTCCATTTTCTGTCTCGACCAGAAACAGTCATGCAGGATGCTGGGAAAACTTTGAAAAAGCAACTAGAGAGTCATAAAGAATTGTTCATTAGTGTTCATTAGTACAAACTTCTGTTGTAGCATTCATTAATAAAAGACAAAATCACATTTCTTCTCTTCTTGCTTCTTTGTGTTTCAGATCAGAAAAATTATCCTAATAGACAAAGATAGTCTGTACTTATTATTTTATTTAAGAAAAAAAATCTATTCATGACTAGGCCAAACTCTCTAAAATCTCTAAAAGCATAAAAAATGTTGTTTTTGTCGCAAACATCAGACATTTAAGAACAGATGAGAAACAAAATCACTGTGAACTTATCAGACTAAAGTGGAGTCCTTTTTCCCAAATAACCGATACTATTTATCTCAAAGGAGCAATATTATATACCCGTTATGTTTTAGGCATATGGAATTCACACTTTGGATGCCGATAAGACATTTAGCCTGTTTGAAGTCTCTCTGCAGCAGATCCTCACACCTGATGCATTATTTTCGTTCCCTAAAGTTCACTAAAGTTTAAATGTACTGATGTTGTCAGTTGGACTATTTACCGATAATTTTGTCATGATTATATTTTTTTGTTACTATAGGGAAGCTCAACTTTGAATAGTGAATCCTGAGAAAATAGCATCATCCAACATCATCTACAAGTAAAACCGTTTGCTCCCGGTCCTACTGCACAACATAAAAACCATTCGGTACAGATTTATTCTCAGCTAGTTGTAATTCATCATGAGCAAACACAAACTAATAACTTGAACCCAAAGGAAGTCAATAGAGTCACTAATGGACCCCAAACAGAATTCACAAATACTCAAACATCAGTCATAGCACTTTAAAATATTGAAAGCTCCTGCCAGAAATTCCTGGAAAACCCAGGCAGTGCAGGCGGTCACCAAAATGTCTACTGGTACCAGTACCTGCCAGTATTTAGACAGAGTCAGACCTAAAATATTCCAGCAAGATAAAACCATTACCTGTTAAGTTGCTAAAACATTCTAACTGCTTGAAAATAACATTTTATAATTTATAAATAGTGTCCTATAATATTCATAATGAAAGCTCAGTGACTAACTGGCAACCAATAGTCAACATTTCTATTTGAATGTATTTACATTTTTTAGAAACCGTGTAAACCACTTCTGGGTAAAAAGTATCCTAGTTTAGCTTAAGGAACAAAATACCTAATTAATTAACTCTTAAACTAGATTAAAAGTGAATTATGAAAACAGACAATAATTTGTCCATATAAAGAACAAGAGTAGAGTTTTACACAGTCACATCTTGTCCCTTTTTTTTACCGGAAATTCTTCTGCTGTTTAACAGTGAAGGGTTAAGACTGCCTGTTTTAAAATTCATAGTCTGAAGCTTACACCCACAGATGTTGAATCAGGTGGAATAGTCACTGACCAACATGGTAATGTTTTTTCCTGAAGGAGGCCCTGCGCTGACTACACCACCAGCCATGTTCCCACATGTCCGGCTGTGATGCGCACACCTGAGACGCTCCGAAAGTCAAAAGCATAAACGCAGTCGAGGCCATTTAGCTCGGCACATAAGCCTGTTCCTGGCGTACTCTCTGGGGCACACGGAGCCTGAACACCACCAATCAGATTAATCACCACTGACTCACAAAGCAGCCATGATGAATGGTGAAAGCTGCATACGATCCACCTCCTCCAGCTCGCTGGGAACAATCTATAGGAGAGCTGGAGTCACCCATCATAAAAGAAAGCACAGCCATTTAAAACCCCTGACAAGTCTGCTTTTTAGGAAATTAAAGAATGCAACTGAAAAATAGAGCCCAGAACAGACTGCATTTTAAAGCACATCTCACTTTGATAGTCTGATAGTTATGTCACCGATGTATAAGCCGCAGAATGTACCGTCAGGAGGCTACACAAACTCTCTGACCTCCTCACTCTCCTGTCAGTGATTCCCTGCATTTCTAAGAATGCCTTCCAAGCAGCCTGCACAGAGTGGGTGAGAACTTGCTGATTTCACCCAAAGGTAGGCGTCTAGAGGCTTACAAACAGCTTGAAAGTGTGATCATTCAGCTGTAGTGCTGCACAAATCGCATAATCGCGTGCAGCTACACCCCTAACTCAAACAGAACATGTCCTCTGGCGGCACCTGGGTCCAGCGGGGCTTTTCGCTCTGGCCTCATTCAGGACGCTGGTGTGACTCAGCGGCTCTCAGAAAGAGCGTGTGATGGCTGTTTTTATCATTTCTCTTAATCAAGAAACAAAAAACTGATTTTCAGTTGACAAAGTGAGTTATTAATTTGTTTCATCATACCAACTGGCAGCAAAGACTATTGTGCTGTTATGAATGAGAAGAATTACAGTTTTTTAATTGTAGGTTTTGCTACATTAAAATTGCTTAAAAGGGCAGTAAAAATGTCAATAGTTGTCCTTTACAACCACTGTCATATGCAGGGTGTGTCCTCTAGGAGACAAAGAGGACCTTTTTCATGGCCATTTTTATTTGATTTCTTATGTCAGGTTTTATTCATTTGACTTTGAAGAAAAAGAAACATCTGTTGGTCAGAAAAAATCATCAAGAATACTTTCCTTACTGACATACTCTTGGCTCAAGACCTGCCATCAAATATCATCTTCTACTCAATGAATGTGCTGATAAAAGCCTTGAAAAGTGACCTTATTGCAACAGACTGGGAACTTTTACTATGGTGTAGTAGCATACAAACCATTACTAGAGTGACTGACAGCAACACTCTTTGGAGTGGAACCTGTTACTGAGTGAAGAAGACTCAGATTTAGTTATTTTCCTCATCAGTGAGGTGTTGAGAACTGAAGTCAGCAGAAGCTCAGAGAAATAAGAAATTATATAAAAGTGAAATGTATTGCCTGCGACATATTGAGCCATGTCTGTGGTTCATTCCTGGTGTGAGAGAGCGACACTTCCAGGAGATAACAAGAAGGCTGAACAGAATTTACCAAAGGTGCTCAGTCAGCTCAACGATTTTGTGAAAACCCTGACTAACCTAAATATGGTACAAAATTTTATTTTTCATTTCAGATTATCATGAACAATTTTTTTTTTTTTCCTGAGATGTCAGATACAACATAAAGTATTTTACTCAAGAGCCAGCTTTGGTACACCTTTCCATTAATCCCAGCTAAATTCTGAAACGATTCCTCGAGTGATTCGAGTACCTCAATTATTAAAAATCCTCGAGGAAAACTGTTCTGCCTCGAAGCCTCGTTATATTTATGTGTTATTATTTAGCGCACCGTGTTCCGGCCGGGACCTTATTTACTCTCTCACTTCCGCCTGAGTTGTTGACGAAAGCTAAGTGTTAGCAGCATAACGTCCAGTTTTCAAGTTCGGCCTGGGA